>VUQR01036446.1:34662-60726 GCA_015108515.1 Hemichromis elongatus
TCTTAAAACTGGAGAATTTTCACTTGTTCCACTGGCAGATTTTTTTACATATCCTCCTAGGACCAGGCGTCCACATATGTGGACATCACATTTTGGGTCGTCTAGACTAAAATACTAAATTGTGCTCTACAAGGGGCTGATATCCACTTACGAGGACATCATACTGCCACTGTTCTATCGAAATTTTAAACAAATATATTCATATGTGCATCTTATTGTTCTCAGAAACAAAAATTAGGTAAAAAAAAATAAATCTGGTAATTCTTTGTTTTTACATTCATCGGGTCCTGATATACCCAAATATCAAAGAGAAATTAAAAATGCATGCCATGGAAGAGTTTGGGTCTTAGGAGGTTAAGGAAAAACAGACTTTCCATTGTACAGAAATCTGTGGAGAAATGTGACCTTGGAGTCCTTGCTTGTCAACTTTAGTAAACACTTTCCTGACTAGAATATTGTCTCAGTCAGTTTTGGGCCATATTTAAGAAGACATGAAGTTCATTCTGTAAATTATAGTTATAATTAGAGTCAAAACCGAGGACTATTCAGGGTGAGCTCAATGAAAAGTTCAAGGTCAGACCCACCAATCACTCATCATACGTATTTTTAAAACACTAAAAGGGCCACAGCAACAGTGTTCAGCTGCAGGCTTCAGAGGGCAGCATGACTAACCAATGAGTAAAATCCTCACATCTTTAACGCATGTGGAAGGTTTAGAAAATGTCATCAGATGGTTAAGAAATGACATTAGCTCTGGAGTTTAGATAAAGACAATACAGGACACCCAAGGCATATTAAAATATGATGAATTAGGAGTGAGGTCTGTCTTGACCTTTACTTCAAGTATTAGATTTTTTGGAGCAAAATTCGTATCAGGTGTCAGAGTGTCAGAGTATGGAAATGAGAAAGGCTTCTGAGATAGACAAAAAGACAGAAGGAGCTGGTCTTGTCCTTCATTTGGGCAAGCATCATTCTTACTGAAGTCTCCCCCCCTGAGCAAGCTACTGTACTGAATTGTTACGCGCTCAGGGGACATGTTCTTCAGCTGAGCCTGACTTTTGACCTCCCTGTGGAGATTCTTGTGCTTGTTCTTTCTCTTGTTGTGAGGATCAACAGAATGTCACAACTAAAGTGCCTTCACACACACAACACTGTGCATGGCTGAAGTTCATAAAGTCGCAAATGTTAAATCAAATGTGACAAGGAGCAAAATTATGGAAGGTATTGTCCCTTAACAACAGACCAAACAAACATTAGCAAAGTGTTTTTGCTAATCTCTGTAACACACAGTAAACATCCTAAAACCGAATTTGTGGACACAAGGTGTTAACAGAGGAGACAAAAAAAAGAAAACGACTAAGCTTTCTACAACATGATGTTGATAAAAACTGTGGTTCGTTGAATGACTTCTGCCTCAAAAACGAAGTCAAACCCCTGCAATTATATTGCAAATTATTCCCTGACGACAAAAATATGTTTCATACCGATAGTTAATTTCCCATCTTACAGCATCTGTATAAGGGCAAAAGTGTTTATTGCACTTTAAAACTATTATTAATTAAGGACGTCAGTTGATGAAAAACATGCTCTGATACATCAGTTATTTCTACTTTTTTTAAAAACCAAGAATCCCGTTGCACTCCCATTGGGAGTGAATTGTTGAGCATAAATTAAACGAATCAGTGCATATGGATTTTAAGACATATGCCCACCTGCTCATTTGCAGTGTTTATATCATATGCGGTCTGTATAAAGGTTAATAGTTTCTCTTTAATGCCATTCTTCAAAAAGTGCTCCGTCTCTAAGCAGTTCACTGCAATAAGCATAGTTGTGCCAATATTTAAATACTGGGAGGCAGCAAATACTTGAACTCTCTAAGATTTTGTAATCACAATGGAGAATTAAAATGCATAAATAGTGTGTGTCTTCTTCCACTCTGGAAGTCATGAGAATCTTTGTGGCTCATAAACATGAATAATTTTGAATAAATATGTATTATCCCCTGGAGCACAGTTGCTAGAGTATATTCATTTGGCATAGCTGATTGCCTTTTTCATAACCTTCGCTACCCTCATGTGCGTGTTTTATGGCAAATAATTAAACTATGACAAATATATGCCTCAAGCGATGCACAAAACGTACATGAGATTATCCTCCATCGGAATTGGTTCTCGAGAGTTTTTTTTGACGATTTTACATCAAAGACAAGGAATTAGATTTCATGTTGCTCTGGTTTTCCTTTACCAACAGCGTCAGCATCCTGTTAGATCTTTGTAGTCGCTAATGAAAGCAACAGCTAATGTGCATTGAAACAATAAGGAGACACATAATTTGTAGCTATTTTCAGGCTCCTGCCTTTCTGTAAATAGACCTCCACAGTATCATGTCTGCCTCATTTTTAGTTCGGGGTTGTTTAATGATATCTGATAGACCTCAGGGCTTTGTTAATAATCTTGTTAGAATGAAGAAAAAAACCCAACAACTCCTAATCTTGTACTGAAGATAACAGTGATAGTATCGCAAAGTATTTTTAGCCTCTACTTGATTCTCACCACCACTAGCATTGAATATGAGTATTATGTCCAAACATTAACACACAAACACTTAAAAAAGAGAGAGCGAGAACAGAGCAGCCATGGCAAAAATGAGGGGAAGTTTATGTAAGTGCACTACTGATGAGTCTTACATGAATAAATGAACAGGTTTGATCTGAGTTCATTTTGGTCCCAGACTTATTTTACAGCATCAATTTAACAGGCCCCAGCTTCAGCATCAAACATCATGGCTAATTACTATTCACTTTGACTGAAACTAAATAATAAATAAGCTATACCAAGCAGCTCCATCAGTAATACGACTGAAAACAGGCTCCCGCTCCTCTAAAGGAGCATTAAAATTCTATCTTTTAGTGTAAGAAGAGCTCCTTGAGACATACAATAGGATGTAAAACAAAAGTGTATGCAGTGTGCAATTCAATTTCCATTTCAAATAAGAGCTGTTGACCTGCTGGATGAACTAAACTGTTTAAAGTTTCCACTTAGTAAGTCAATACAAAATTATTTGTCTACTTCTCTCCTTGCCACCTTGAATACACAAACACAATGTCTCCCACACACTGAAGCACATGGAGTTTTGTGCCACTGTCTCGGCGAAGTAATTGCTGCAATCTGACCACCCACCATAGCCTAAAATACAAGCAGAATGCCAATTATATACCATGTCTTTGTGTGCATAAACAGGTCCAATTAGGAGAAGTGTTGTCTATTATTACACATAATTTGCATTCACTGCGTAATATGCTTCCCTCTGCCCAAACAGCGACGGCTCCCTGGTTCAGGAAAAGCTAATCGACACAGAAAAGTTTCTCATTGCCAACCTTCACCCGTCCTACAGAGCAACAGACGTCCATCCTATTAAACCGTTCGTTCACACTACCTCCAAGACACATGTGAAAGATGGGCGCTACCCGGGGATCAACTGCATTTTTTTATGCTTAGTATATCTTTATGTGCCTCTGGCATGCTTATTTGAAGCATAATCTCCACAGACTGTATATACCGCCAAACTTTTTGAGTTCTGTCTGAAAGAATTGATCAGACTCCCGGTGTCACTTTCTCTTTTCACTTTCTGCTGTCCTCTGTAGTGGATGGGGTGAAATCAATAAAATCGATGAATTCACCTCGTTCCTAATCCCAAGAAGAACTTCTGGAAACTATTTATGCAGCAAAACTTCTGCTGTCTGTTATTCAATGAAGACAGAAGACAGTTTGTCGAGTTACCTGCCTTCTGCGTGGAGGTCACAGTCTCACTTTTAATTAGGATTCACAGTAAGGTGACATTACTTTTCTACACACCAAGCCACTGTGGCTAATTAGGGGCTTAATTATTGTTAATGGTGGTCTGCTAGATATAAACAGAAGGAACAAACATGCTAACACTCAGAAGACAATAAATCTCAATATGGGATTAGTTTTATTTAGAGTACCCAAAGACAAGTATCTCAGGATGCCTCAGTCAAGCATTACATGGGCAACCATGTCAAGAACCTTTTTTTTTATTTCATTAAGAAATGATGACAGCAGAGACGTGAAGATAACAGACAGAATCCAGGCTTTACCCAATCTTTTCCAGCTCTTTTCCAGTGCTCCTAAGCTCAAAGACAGATGGGACAGCACCACACTGATTAATTCAAAGCCTTCTATTGTTCAAACACAGTAATACTTTAACACCACTGTTTCTTCAGAGTCAGGTTGGACAAAAACGCAAGGCAACCAGTTGCAGGTCAGCCAGCTCATGTGTTCAATTCTGACTGGATAATTGGGTGAAGAGGACTTAAAATGTATTGGCCGATGAAGCCAAGACAAGACAGTAATACAGACATCAAATTAATATTGCAAGGATAAGAATATAAACAGTACCAATATAAACAGTGTAACTAATTAGAAGAAACATGACAGATTTGACAGTTATGCCAAGGGGCAATACTGTGTTCAGCATGCTGTGGATCCCTGTGGAATAGCAACTTGATGATGACGAACACCTCTAGGAGCGGGTGACATTTTATTCCCATTCTCCAGAGCTTTACTGATGCTGCAGAGGCATGATTAGCTGGTGCTTATAATGTCTTGCATAGGCATAGTCATTGTAATCCTATATTCAGAAATCCAAATCTTTAAAACTTGGGTTGGTTTGTGTTTGCCTAACACAAACCAGATACACATACAGATACCAAACAACACAAGCTAGATCACAAGGTGGTCTGCAGTCCCTAAACTGGGACATTTTCTGAATGCTACAAATATACATATTCTAGAAGTGCATCTACACAGCTGTTAGTGTTTCCTGTTACATGTGTGGGCATGGAAGTGATTGGAATACATGAATACATTAACTTGTATGAGTGAGTGAATGTATTCACTTAAGCAAAATATATGCAAAGGTATTCACCTGTGCAACAAGTCCAGTCATGAAATTTCCTCACTACTCAATATTTCCCAGTCAGCTAATATTGGCATTATAAAAAGTTACAAGCGGAGACACTCTGGAGTTCTCTGGAGTTCTCCTGAGTGACGAATCACACGTCTCCATCCAATCACACGTCTCCATCCAATCACACGTCTCCGAGATTATGGTGTTGGGCTTTTTTCAGGAGTTGGTTCCAGTGAAAGGAGACTTAATGCTTCAGCACACCAAAACATTTTGAACAATTTCATGCTCCCAACTTTGTGGGAACAGTTTAGGGACGGTCCCTTCCTGTTCCAACATGATTGCGCACTAGTGCACAATGCAAGATCCATAAAGACATGGATGAGCGAGTTTGGTCTTGAAGAACTTGACTTGCCTGGACAGAGTCCTGACCTCAACCTGATAAAACACTATTGGAATGAATTAGAGCAGAAACCGTGAGCCAGGCCTTCCTGTCCGACATCAGTGTCTGACCTCACAAATGTCATCAAAGATTTCCATAAACTTGTGGAAAGCCTTCTGTGAATTTAGACTGGGATGTCACTCAAGTTCATATGTGTGTGATGACAGACAAGCAAATACGTTTGGCACTAGAGTTTAGTTTATATTCTTAAGATGATACAATCCATTCTGTTTGTTAATACTGAGTGAAATGGCAACGTTTTGTGTGATGAAATAATTTAAAGAACTAATAGACTCATTGTTATAATTTCTTATCACATTAAGAAGGTTTAACAAACAATCTTCACACAAACAAGCACATCTCCACAAACTGGAAAATCAGATGACAAATTCATATAATATGCTACTTGTACACAGATGTGGCGGTCACAAAGGTAGAGATATTTATAATGAAAATAGTGAAGTTACAGCAGTTCCCTCACATTGTTTGAAAGCATCGTCGGCTTCTTAGCCCTGGCTCTTTGTCATCTTTATTGCAATGCATTTGATAATTTTCAGAGTTGAGGGTGGTGCTCTGTTTTTTTGTCTCTGTACATTAACTACTGAATCATTCTTTTTATTCCACTTTTGTTGCTGAAGCATTTCTTCTTTTGCAATGAAGGCTTTTGAAATAATTGCAAAAAAGATCTCATGAACTGCGTGCTGAGTCACTTTTCTTGTGAAGCAGCCAAGGAATTGGATGTTTTTGATAAATGCATATATCTGTGACTGAAGCGACAAGGGAATCGGCTGATTACTTGCTGCTACTGACATGAGAAAGAAACAAATATAAACTTTGCAGAGATAAATGAATGCATAACGGTTGCGATTATGGCCCTGAGTATGGATTAAAGCCTTGTCCTTGGCTCTAATTTCCGCACATGCCTCACAAACCTGGATACATTCTTTATAATTTTTATATATTCCATATGATCAGTTTTGCATGTGGCCTCCTCCAGCTAGATTGCAAGGCACTCAGCACTAGGAGTCACACACCTCTGAACCAGTTCAGCGATATATTTTCTCCCTGTTGAGGGCATGCAGGCCAGGTGCTATTCAGTGACTGCAGCAGGGCAGTAAATTCTGCAATGGTATCTGGTGATGGTATCTGGTCCCTATGACCGCTTGCACACACACACACACACGCACACAAGTACACACACAAACATTTACAATCACACACAATATGGTTAAAGGTGTGTGAAAGCCTTTGCACCGAGCCAACTATGGGCATTTCTGTGCAGCCTCATCGACTTTCACTCTTCTGGTTTCAGGCTTTCAACCAGATCTTGAAACCTGGCTGCAGATATTTGCTCTGCGGTGTCAACAATAGCCTATGGTGTTGCTGGTCCTAATGTTCTCCATAGTGTGCTTTGGAAAAAGGAAACCCTGGTTTGAATCTCTTGTTCAGCTAGGGTATTTCTGTGTACAGTAAGCATGTCCTCCCTGTTTCCTTAAGATATGCTGCATTAGCTTAATTGATGCTTCTAAATTTACAACAGATGTGAAGCAGATAAAGTCTACAAAATAATACACTGTATTAACATATCGTTGGTAAAGGTGGCTTGTATTCTAAAGGCTTTGAGTGTTGAGAAGGACTAGAAATACAATATGTAGCTCAAAGTCAAGTCCATATCACATGAAAGATTAACATAATATTTGGGTCTTAAAACTAAAATGTAAGTACGTTAATCCTTCTGACAGCCAGCAGGAGGCTTCTCTGGTTCCAATGAGTCTGAGAAAATAACCTTATTTCTCACTTGATTTATTACATCAGTAAACACTTTCCTAATGAGCACAATTGCTAAATTAAAGTCCTATTTAATACAGCATGTTTTTCATTTAGTAAATTAGTGTCCCAATTAGGAGTAAAATAGATCATAAAGCAGGGTATGCTTTAGGGCAATCTACCTGGTGATTGACAGTGTGCTACCGTACAAGCAGAGGTTAAAGTGGGACGGAACGTTCTGGAACAGCATCCTGGCACATTCAGTGAAAGAGTAATGAAATCTAATAGGCAGTAAAATGCAAAATAACATCAACTGAATTCCTTTTTGATGTACTGCAGCCTGGTTTCCAACTGATGCCACTGAACTATTTTCTCCTGCACGCTCTGCACAAACCAAACCTTTCTTTCTTTCTCATTGCCTTCGGGCATTCACATGGGCAGAAGGACAAGTTGCAGTCGTGATACTTCAGCATCTAGCTGCTACAGAAGGGGAGTGAGCATAAACAGAGTTAACGTTTTTGAAGTGGAAGGTAAATTCAAATGCAGACGATGCATATTGAAATGACCTGAAACTGAATGCAAGCAGTCTGCTAGTGAATAGAGGGCAGGGAAAAGTATGGTGCCCATTATCACTGGTAGGTAAGGTTAGAGGACACAGTCATCAATCTAAATTAAAACTCGTGATTCTCTTTATTATCAATTACAATATTTTACCTTTACATTTGTTGTATACTGTGTAGGTTTTGGAAAACAGCCATCAGACTTTGTCTATCATGGGCTCTGGTTCACCTCAGAGCCACACCAGCAGCACGGGTCAGCTTATCCACAATAAAGCCAAATCTACAGACGCCAGCAAAACCAAGACAGCAATAAGAAATAATGTCTAACTTAAGTTTGCAAACCAGTGAATAGCATCCATGACTTTGAACGACCAATAGAACGACCAACAGCAGCTACAAACCACAAGTATGCTAAAGTAAAGGGACACATTATAAAAGGTAGTCAAGTCCCATTGTAAGACATCAAGCTAAGTCATCACTGTGTTAATGCGTCAAAACCAGACCTGCACCTAATGTTGAATCTGGCTAAACAATGCAAGCACACTGCACAGGGTGGCAATTTGTGAATCACATAGTAGGTACGTCCAAAAGATACATTCTCTCTTATTATCATTGTTGATTTGGTGATGGGAAGAGAGTTAACGAAATTACCTTGAGGTCGTATTCAATAGGACTTGGAAAAGTCTTTAATGAGGTTGTAGAGCTTGTTAGTTAAGAGACATTTCTCACTGGGCAGTATTTTTGTTCACTGCTGGCCATTAAAAAAAGGTTTTAGGCACTGCTGCAATGATGTCACTTTTCTGATTCAGAGGCGACATCCATGTTTTTTGCACAGTCAGTGGTCCACATACAAAAGATTTCCTTGAAATAAATCTCATTTATTTGTGACTGTGTCAGGAAACCATCCTCTGGCTCTGCTCACACCTGTGACTCATTAGTGCTAGGCTTACAAAATTGATCTGATATGCACACACATGCGCATGCATGTTAGTGCCTATAGTGTTGTGTTTCACATTCCTTTTTTGGAAACAAACACACACATCATGGGGGTGAGAGAACTCACCAAAATAACCCATTCACCCACACTTGCACCTGTATTTTTAATCTGCAGGGTTTTATTTCCCCATAGACATTAAAACATTTTATTAAAACAACAGGTGACAAATAAAAGGAAACCCTGAACCCTTAAGATGATTGGTATTTCTCTTAGAGTATGTTGTGGGTGACATTTGCTAACATGGTTTGGGTCCACTCGTCCTGTTAGAGTGAAGAATCAGTTAAAATCAATGCGTGATTTCATTTCGACTTTATTTGTTCTGGTTTCTTTCCAGTTTTTATGAGACAAGCGATCACCAAATGGCTTGGTATGTGCAAAAACATGCTAGATCCATGACCTTTTCAAATCTTCATCTTTATTGGACTTTAATGCTTTTCTACTCTGTTTAATCACTCATTCACCCCATACTTTTTACCACTTTTTTTCTTTACCCAAGCACTTTTAACCCTTCGAACTCTAATGGATACACCAGGTGAAACAGTTCACTTGCCCAAGCATATACCGACTTTGTACATTAAAGGTCAAGAGCTCCTTGAGTCTGACACTGTACACTAAAGGAGCCGGTGATCGAACCACTCACCTTCCAGTTAGTAGACGACCTGCTGTATCTTCTGAGAGACAGAGCCACCCTATTTGCCATGGCAGTGAAAAAAGCAACAGTTTTAGGAGGCATTTTCAGGTTTAAGAGACATGGGAAGATTGAATGGGAAGCTGGAGCTTTAATTACTAATCAGTGCTAGCCATTATCATAAGTGATAGTGTTCATAAATGTTTTGTTTCTTCCTTATCATATAGACACCACTGAAAGCATCATCCCTTTGTTTCAGGGTCACACACAAAACACATCAACAGCTATTCCTGTGGCTGTTTCACTTTGGTGGTTTTAATTCCTAAATCACAAGCAGAAAAAAAAAACCTGTGGGGAAAAGGAATGAACTGAGGGAAGGGTGGTGACTGAGGTAGAAAAAAGAAACCATCTGACAACTAATGTATCAGGAAGGTCCTCCGGCAGCACCACAGCAGCTTACGTGCAACTGTTGCACGCACATGTGCTATTTATAGCATCTTCAATTGATCCCCCAATACACACATTAATGAATAAAAATGAGAGGTTTCACAAAATGTATTACACACTCATTTTTTACAAGGTAGTTTTATAATGGTAAATCCTACATATTAATTCAAGTAGGCGTGTGTGAACAGAAATCAATTATGAAGATGAGAAATTCAAGCTCTGTGAAATTAGCTGTTTTTCTGCCGTTTTCATTTCTCTCTTACTTTACTTTCATTTCCACTTCACAATGTTCAGCCTGACTTGCTCTAAACAAACATGAGTATGCAAAGTACTCAAGAGGTAAGCCCACTCTCATCGCACATTCTTTCTTTGTAACTACCAGTTTATGTGTAGTAAATGGCCCAACAGGACACCTACAGTATGGCGGACCCTAATGACCACTATTTACCATTGTATTACCGACCAATCTCTAGGCCTGCATAACTGGGGCCTTAGCAATTGATTTCAAAGCAAATGCTCGCCAACCAGTTGGGGGAATGCACATTTTTCTATTGCAACTGGTGGTTGCCAAATGATCACTTACCAGCCAACAAAATTAGAACAGACCAGAATCTAATTCTTAGTAAATTAAGTAAGCTGGTCTTGTGTTAATTTAGCTTTTACTAAATATACAAATATATTTTTGTTTCCTGTGAAAAATAACTTCGGTGGTTCAATCAGGTTGCTTGGATGAGTGGTTTTTGAGAAAGCTGATAACTCCAATTTGCGCATTTCGTTTTATTTTTATATCCATAAGTGCAAACATCTCTTCTGAATAAATTATTAACCTTTCTGAGCTGGAAGCAGACTATAAATTTTATGATCTGAATTATTCAGTTTCATGATCTTGTTATGTGCATTGCCAACTGAACTTCACCTCAGCTTAGTTTTCTTTAGCAATAATTCATTTGGCCCAAATGTCCCAAAAAAGATGGATTTGGCAACAGGACAGAGGACTGAATTTTGCAGCTCGGTGGGGAAATGAGGAAGAAATGAGTAAAGAGGACCATGTCATTTTTTTATGCTTCAGTAAACATAAGCAGGAGACAAGATAAAGTTTGGCATTTACATTTCCTATTTATGGGCACTATGTCAGGATAATTAGAGACTGCATGGGATAAACAGTGAATATAGCAGTGAATACAAAAAAGACTTTTATGAGACTATCTTTTTGTTTATTTTTTACCTCCCTGACCATCACTTTTCTCTAAGCCTATTCAAATGTGCCATTACACATTAAAATATGACCATTAGGGCTGCCATTGTCAGAGTCGTCTTACAAACATCTTCAAAAAGTGCTTTTCATGTTATCTTTGAAACACAAATCTAAATGATGTCCTGAGCTTTTAACTTTTAACTTGCACATGGGTGTGGGGTGATGGGGAAACACACGCACATATAACGTGGATCTATTTTGGTAATGGGGTGAAGTGCCCCCAGCAATGTCACTACGACAGCTTGTTTGCCGCATATGTGTCCTCATTTATCACCGTACGCTGAATATGTGATTTTGTCTTCGCTCCTCCTGCATCAATGCAGGTTCACTGTGCACACATGGAGGAGAGGGATGTTGTTTGAGATGCCAGTATGGAAGCGGGGTGGAGGGTGTGTATAATTATCTGCTCCAGTGCATTAGCCTTTGGAAACTGAGACATGGGGGGGAGACAGAAGTGTGGAAAGAGATAAAATATACTGAGTATAAAGTGTAAGACTGATAAAGGAGAGAGGAAGAAGAGTATTAAGTGCAAGGCTGAGAGAGTGGGAAGGAGTAAAGCGAAGCTACAGATATTTCATTTCAAAGTGAACAATATCAATGTGCGTGAAATACTTTGCCAGAGAATGTGAGGTCATAACTAAATTATAGACTTACACTAGTGGGAATGAATGTGATGCTGCTTCCCACATCTATATTTGATGCTAGCCTTATAATCTGTAAGGTTAGCCCATATTGTATGTACTTTCTGAGCCTGTGTATATATTTATTGTCATGGCAAAAACATGATCCTGGAGACAAACTGGTACTCCACTTTAGAGAAAGGTACATTTGAAGACGTCTGTCTTTGTCAGGACAAGATTTTCTAAAAAATATGTTGCCATCGTTGTGTTTGATATATTTTGCAGGTGTATAATTGAGGCGTAAGATTAAAAGTGTGATTTGGAAGCTAGTGCTAAGTTATTTGCTAATGCTAGCAGCTGCAAACATAAGCTGCAGGAGTGAAACAAGTGCTGGTTGGTATGACCTTTTTGAAGATTCTGGTGGTTTTACAGTGTGTGCCAATATTAATATTAATATTATTATTATGAATAAGTGGGACTTTGCATTGGATTAGACTGGCTCATTCTTCAGTTTATCTGTGTGTATATGATATACACATACAATATTCCTTGTTTTAGTTAATCTGAAGTCATACATAGATATTTTATGCAGAAGTGGAGTAAGAGAAAATAAGAGCAGAACATTAAATGCTTCAATAAAAAATAGGAAATAATTCTTATTGTTTTGTCCCCCTTTCCCTTCTCCATCCCAACCAACTTCCCTAAATTAACATGAAATTAGTTATGGATCTTTTTTTTCTAGTGGCAGAAATGGGCTTCCATAGTTGGCGCTTTTGTCTAAAAGAAACACATTTTTTATGTAGTTTAGGCTCGATCCTGTCGCTTTGAAGTTTGGTTTTCTTTGTTTCTCCAACCTTTTTGCTGTTAGTCTCAGGTGGAGTTACTGGGCCGGGTCACCTCACGGGGTCCGTCCCTGGACAGTTTCTCCACATGTCTTTCCTTCCTACACCTGTCTACACTCATCTGCTGCATGTGGAAACCTCCAGCCAAGCTTACCCCTTCATCCCGTTCTGTGCAGCCTGTCAAAGGAGAGGCTCACCTGCCTGTCCACTCTGGCTGTTGCACTTACTAACTTTCGGTTTGCTACCAGCTGCCCACAGACCCCTTCTGTGACTCCATTCTTCTTCAACACAAGTTAGACTGACACAGTTTATCAAACTCATCTCCGCAAACCAAAAGCCTTTTCTACTTCTGTGAGCTCCCTTTCTCCTCTCTGGCAGAGCTCCTGTGTGTGACACTATTGTGCTGCAGGACCTTTCCATCTCCCACTAGTTTTTCACAATTCACTCTTTGTCAATAAATGTCTTAAACGAGCTAGCTGTTGCTACTTGTCACATTATGACAAACACATTTTTAGGGTATTATTTTTCAGGGTTTTTCTCAAATTCAGAGTGGTAATTTGATGTTGGGAAAAGCCCGAGAGGTATTATTGTTGTTGCTAGTCTTTAATAAACTGTTATAAAACTAAGACTCCAGTGAACCAAATAGATTTATTTGTGATTTTGGATGGACCATTTGAACCCCCCCCCCAAAAAAAACAGGTGTGAACCATAAACAGAGAGCACATACTAACTTCCTTAAAGATACTTCCATCTTTCTATTTTATGCAAACAAATACTAGAAACCTAAAAAAATGTGTGAAATGGACACAGCTGACTGGCATGTCTATTATTCGGGTTATTTTGGGTTGAAAAAGAAAGAAAGTAGATCTGAGATCTGTGATATTAAACCTTGAGATTTTGACTACCGAGTAGATCGTTACCTTCCTCAAATTTATACATGATAAAACAAAGTACTACATTTGAAGGCCATGACGTACAGTTGAGTCTTCAAATACTGCACAGTGGCACCGTTTTTGTATTTCTGCCCTTGTAAACCACCAAAGTTATAAGTCAGAAAATGAAAGTGTGATTGAAGTGCAGACTTTCAGCTTTAATTAAAGAGGTTTAACAAAACTAGTGCATTAAATGTTTATGAATTACAGCCACTTTTATCCACAATCCGCCATTTTCAAAAGTTCCAAATTAACTATATAATTGACTGGCACAAGTTTATTTTTCCATGCTGATTTGGAGTGTTGAAGTTGTAATTGGCAGTTTTTTTTTGGTTTTTTTTTCTGTGATTCTCAATCTGAGGTGAATAGTAATGTAAGTGAGAAAAACAAAATAAATTAGCCACAGGAGACAACTAAAGTTTGGTTAATAAAACAAGACTATATCAAGTCTTAAATTTACATGTCTGTGAGTATACTTCCTGTTCAGTCAGACAAATCCTGGAAACAGATCACACTGCAAATAATAATAACCCAAAAGTCATATATGCACATTCATATTATTTCATATTTTTTTATAATTTGTCAGAAGTTTAAATAAACAGTTTAAATTAGTTTTTAAAAAAGATTTAAAAATGTTTTATGTTTCAGGCTTTAAAGAGTAAAAGGGGTCGTTACAATAATTTTTTGTTTTTGCTTTTGTTAAACCTCTTGAGTTAAAACGAAGTCCACAAACATGTGCACTTAACTGTATGCAACGCCAATATAACGTCAGGGTTAACTGCATATTAACTCCAAATTGTGACTTTGCTGAGAACATGACAGAATGGCGAATTGTTACACTGAAACACCTTAATCCATCAGAGATACAGCCAGACTTCTGCAGCCAAGCGCAGCAGCTTGTTTGCTCGGTCTGAGCAAATAAGAAAGAGAAATCAATAAAAGAAGAAAATACAAAATCATTTTCTAATTCATGTCTCAGCAGCAGATGGAGCAGGCGACGGAGAGTCCAGTGTAATCGTTTTGTCCATTTGCCTCATGTTGATGGACAGCCAGTGATGGCGGTGACATCAGGCGATAACGAAGCTTCCATTCAAAGCAACACGTGAATGTTATTCAGCAAACACGTAGCCGCTGTGAGGACAGTCTGCAAGGCAGTCACAGCCCCGCAGCCTGCAGCTAAATGATGTAATGAGGTTTGAAAAAAAAAAGAGTGAAAACCTAAACAGCCTGGAGAAAAAAACAAACAAAAAAAACAAACTGTGTGCCTGTTGTTCAGAGGAATGACTCTTACCGCAGCAGCGAGGCCAGGAAAAGAAAAGCAGTAACAACGCCGGGGCGCCATTGCCAGTGTAGTTATCTGCAAATGCAGCTTTGCACTGGGTAATATTTATCAGTAATGAGATAAATAATGCTGCTGTTTGTCCAGAGTTTAGCCGCAGAGTACTACATCGGCTCAGAGAAATGAGATTTCTGAGGTTAAACAGCAAAAATGATGGCGAGAGGGAGAAGTATAGCAAAATGGGCCCACATAGGAGCAAGTGAGATGAATGTCACACGCGTAAATGCTTCCAAACACTCTCACATGTGCTTGTAGAGATGCCAACATACATAAATAAAATTGATCCTAAAATCTTTGAAGAGCATAGAAAAGACCACCGGGGGTGAACGTGTGAAAAAGGAAGACAGCGTGATAATGAATGGAGAGTCGAAACAAGTAAGCTGGCACATAACTCCAGGGACTGGGAAGCCACACGAAAAGACTCAAATGCAATGAGAGGAACTTCAGAGATCACAACAGCTGCCACTCATCTGACTGTAGCATGCACAGGAATCAATAACAAAGAGGCAGGTAGAGAAGGCCATCCTTCAGCTGAGGCTCCCTGGCTTTTACAGGACTTCCAGTTAACACGCGATCCCTCTGCTGATTGGGGAAAAAGTATTTCTAGAAAATTCCATCGGACATGCACAAAAATGACAGCTGTCTGTTAAATTTATAGTTGGGATGCACTTATATGTCTGCGGTTTCAAAACCACTCAGCGTCTGTATTGTTTCTCACTGAGGTACAATATCGACCCAATAGAATTTTTTTATTTCCTTTGTTTCCGTATGGATTTTATGGGTCTTTCTTCCTGGCTGGAGAGCTGCATTCATCTCTCTTTTATTAAGTAAGTCTGCTACTACATAATACACCAATCAGCCAAAACTTTAAACCTGCTGCCAGGCGAAGGGAATTACATTGATTGATTGATTAAAGTAGCACCTGTCAAGGGGTGGGGATATATTAGGGAGAAAGCTAACAGTCAGCTCTTCAGACGCTAGAAGCAGAATAAATGTGCAAGCAAAAGAAAAGAAGTGAATTGAACAGAGGAGGCGCCAGAGAGGTGTTCTGTTATGCGGGGGGAAACCTTGGCATTCACATGGCTCCCTGGCATTCATGTGGATGTTACTTTGACATGTACCGCCCACATAAACACTGGTGCAGACCACATACACCCCATTATGGCAACAGTGTTCTCTGATGGCAGGGACCTCTTTCAGCAGGAAAACACACTGTGCTACAGTGCAAAAAAATGCTCAGGAAGGGTTTAAGGAACATAATAAATGGTTCGAGACACCTTTCAGGGGTCTTGCGAAGTCCATGCCTTGGGGTCAGAGCTGTTTCTGCTGCACAATGGAAGCCTACACAATACTCAGGCAGGTGGTGGCTGTGTACAGTCACAGAAGTGTGCACCTAGTGTTGTGTAGCAAAACTGTGGCAACTTCAGAGATTTAGTGCAATAAATCATCTTACAATATCCTTATGTACGTTATAAAGAAGCAAATCTGTAAAGATGATCACTGAATGCAACATAATATAAGGTTTGGAGTGATTTTAGTGATTGTCTAAAATGTTGATGTTGATGTGTAGTGTGGGTGTGGGTGTGTGTCAGTTTTCAAGCAACTCCCGTGTAGCAAAAAGCATAGATTTCCTTTTATATTGAAAATGATTAATGTTACAGCAAGAGTGATACAACACAGTTGCACTAATCACGTGTAACCTGTTTTTTTTTTACGAAAAAAAGAATATAGTGTTAATATCACAAAAATGACATTTTTATCAGTAAGCCAGTGCTTGCACATTTTTTTTTGACAATTTAACATGTTTGTGCTACAAACTCTCTACCTAGATACACTCGTACTTTGAATGCAATTGATTTTCAACAAATTTTCATAGGTAACACAAAACTAGAGCCATTGTGATTTTCCTTGGTCATGAAAGTCATGTTGTGAAAGTCTGATGTTCCCGCCCCAGGGTACAGTTTGGATTACAGAGAGCTCAGTAGGTGGGAATTTGACATAAAACTCTCAGAAACTGAGAGGATAGTTTCGAAGCTGTGGAGTCCATTTTAAGGTCATTTTCTTGTAGAAATCTGTACCGGATCATCTTCTCTGTTATAATGTATATTAAAGCATTATTAAGCCACACATGCATAAAAAACTTATGC
Organism: Hemichromis elongatus; assembly: GCA_015108515.1. NCBI lineage: Eukaryota > Metazoa > Chordata > Actinopteri > Cichliformes > Cichlidae > Hemichromis > Hemichromis elongatus. The sequence continues at coordinate 51,565 of VUQR01036446.1, forward strand.
TAAGTTCAATAAGGAATTTCAATAATCAGTCATCTGCCAGCTTTCCTAGGCGTTAGGCGCCTGTCTGTTCTTTACATAACTATCTCTTTCCCATGCTGTCAATCTCAATACTGACATCATTACTCTAGTCCAAACATCTTCTTCTTCCTTCTTTGAGCAAATCAGCCTCCGCTTTGTGTGGTTTAAATCTCTGCTCACTGTCACTGTCCCTTTTTAGGCTCTCTTTGTGCAACAAACCTCCTCCCCATCTCACATCTCAGTCAGAGCTCCATCCAAGCTTCAGTCTCTATCTTCACCCATAAGACTCATCGTCTGGACTCCAGGGTGTCCTGTCCTAAATCCTATGACCCTTGGGACTGCCACGATAAGGTCATTGCAGCCATTTCTCTATCTCATTAACTCATGCTATTTTATTTCAAGTGATCTCTCCTTAATAAAATTAAACCACAAGCACCTTTCTGTGCATTATTTAATTTAAGTCAATAGCATTGCAATTTCGTTCTTTAGTTATCTGCCCTGTTGAAATGGATTTTTGTATACGTGACATTATTTAAGGAATAAGGACAGCACATTTCCATGGTGATTAGCTCTGTTGCTTTTCAGCATGAAGGTCCTGAGTTCGAGTCCACCACCTGGCTGGGCTCTTTCTGTGTGGAGTTGACATGTTCTCCTAATGTTTGCGTGGGCTCTCTCTGGGTGCACGCTTCCTCCCACAGTCCAAAGACATGCAGTTAAAAGTTAATTGATAATTCTAAATTGCCTGTTAGTGTGAATGCCTGTCTGTGCCACTGTGACGCTGGTAAGGACAAGTGGAAGAGGATGATGCATGAATTATGAGTGTAATTATATTTTGTATTTATGTCAATATAGTATATGTGCATCATTCATTTAAATGTTTACTAATAAATATGTTAACTGATAAAAATTGTTTTTTTGGTTTCCCAAAACAATTGCACATGTATTCAAATTGTTATGTATTTTACAGTTACTGCTACTCCTTATATGTCTATGTGTTGTCAGTCCAAACAATGGCAGTAGGAAGCAGTTTTTAATAGTTTTACAGGGCAACTTTGACCTTTAAACTATTGACCTTAAATTAAATATTGAAGTGAATATAAAAACCTCTGACTGGCCAGTGTGACTGCAGTAATGTAGCCCTACTTTGTTTTTAACAGTATATCTTTGGTTGTCAAAACCTTGTACCTCCCAGTGTGATTAAAACCTGCATATTTTACCAGCTTTGTGTCAATGCCTGTCAGCTCCCGTGTCAGACAGAACAAAATCAAAGTCTACAGGGTGCTCTATCCCACTTCAGATGAGGGAAATTTCAGAATGATTGCTTGAAAGCACGAAGCTTCATGGTTCAAATGGTGTAAACTATATTTAGGTACCAACACCACGGCAACGATAGCAGCAGCAGAAGTTGTTATTGTGCATTAGTGTGTGCAAGAATTCAGCTTTGATTTTTTTGTGTGTTTTGGGTGATGCCTCGTTGCAGTCAGGTGCTTTTGTGAGAAACACACAAAAACACACTCTTAAAACCTCTCTCTCTCTCAAAAAAAGAAAAAAATAATGAATAAAATTAAATAAGAAGACAAGATAGTGAATGTTTCTGCAGGGATGTAAAAATACCAAGTGTGCTTTTGATTTGTTTACTCATTGATTTCCATGTTGCTGCTGTGACTGTCTTGAGATAAAAATGCAGTCTATTGAAAACAGCTAGAAATTTGAAAATGAGAAAAAAAAATCAGACTTTTTGTTTTTACATCTCATAGTGAATGCAGTGCTGTAGTTCTGTTCTCTCAGAGCACCTGTGACCTTTCTCTGGCAGCCTGGCCGGTTGGGCAGACACCACAGGGCCAATTTATTGGCAGGCACAAGGCTGAGGAAACACAATTAACTGGCAGAGGACCTCCCACCCAGAACCAGCTCTCATTTCCACACACACACACACCTCTGTGGCTTCAGACCCTCTCTCTGTTTATCTCCCCTCCACTCAGAAAATGTCCACACCGTCATCACTGATCTATGGCGTGTTCATGCAGTCGGTAGTCATGCATGTCATTACGCTGTGTGGAGGTTTTATCTCCCTGTAGTTCTCTCTCCCACCCCTGCAAAAGGGAAGGAAAACTGCTTCCCTGTGGGCTCCTGTGTGTGTGTTCAGGGGGAGAACATGCATTTTTAAAACTCAACCCTGAGCTCACTGCCATCCTGTTCCTTTCCTGCTGATTAGCCAAGGATACGGGGGATTATCAGGGCCGGGGGACAAAAATACAGCGAAGAATGAGGGAGGAAAAAAATGGAAGCATGGTGGCTTTAAAAGAAGGTTTCCTTTTGAACACTTTGATGGGCGTGCGGCGCAAGGGACATGCATATTGGAAGCCCTGTGGCAAAACCTTCGGCCAAAGACTCAAAACTGGAGCGAAAAACATGCGGTGACTCACAAGTAAAGGAGGAACCTCTGAATTCACAGTGCCAGAGCTGTATCCACAGTGTGCTTAATAGTTAAACACATCCTTGGGATACTACTAGATTTATTATATAACACTACAAATTATGTTGATGTAAATCCTGTAGCGACATCCACTTCATCTTACTCTGAATGATATTAACAGGCTGGAAAAAGTAATATAAAAGACCAGTATAATCACATAACACAATAACACAAGCTTGGACCAACACTGATTGATTACATAACTGTTTTATTTGAAAGCATTAGTTTAACTTTCAGGCACCAAATAAACTACCAACAGTTTGTTTATTGACTGGATGATATCATCGCTTCCATATCATACTTTTCCTCACTTTCTTCTAAATTCATTTTTTTAGTGTATTATTTTTTTCTATATGAAGAAATTTTTATATGTGAATCATTCATTGCACAATAGAATTTTCAAATTTTACATATATAGCTGTAATAGAACTGTATCGTATATGTATTTTTTGAAGGATTAAAATAAATAGGTACAAGTGACATATATGAACATTCAACAAAACAAAACACACATTATATCAATCATGTGTACATAAGTAAGTCCAATTTGTATGTAATGAAAATGTACATGTTCCTCACTTTCCAGTTTATCCCTTTCATTTAAACAATTTTTTTTAGTAACTACTACACTTTTAGTCACTGGTTCCCATTAAAGTATCTTTATATCTAATAATGAATTATGCTCCTTTAGTCGTGAATATTTAATGATGAACATTTAATAAATATTTCAAATGACCTTCAATGTGTTGAACGGATGTGCGTGCAGGCTTTTTAAATTCTTCTGTCGGAGGGAGAAAACTTGTCTGTTTTCACCTCAAACTTTTACCAATGGATATGAGGACATCTTTATGTCAGCCATGGTCAAATACCAGCTAAAAATAGGTGTCACAGTTGAATTATCAAGTTCACAGAGAATATGAGAGAAACTCTCACATTTGTATTGTTTGAATTTTCCAATAAAGGGAAAAGAGAGGGTGTAATTTTAAGAACCTTTAAACCATGTTTGGAGGGGTCTTTGAAATTTAAAGCCACATTTTTGATTAGCTTTAACTCACTGATAAAAACAAGCAGAAGAGGAAAGGTAAGTGAGTGGAATCAATGTACCATTCGTGCCGTTTTAGTTGTTAGAAAGTTACTGCTGCATCACCCCTTCAGAAAATAGCTTCACAATTAAACATTCCCGTTTTTAGGGATGTGAATCAAGAATCAGTTGTGCATTCTGTGTGTGGGGATATAAACATGAAACGGACCAGAGTGCAACAGTGAAGTGCAAGGTGCATTCAGGAAAGAAACAGCTGCATTATACTGCTAACACAATTTTGACTCTTTGCAAGCATGTGCACTGACAGCATGCTAATGCTAAGCTAGCCAAGAACCCAGAGTGATGTTAAAACTGAGTGAAGAAATCAGACTCTGAACTTAAATAGGTAACAAAAAAAGTAGTGTTGGTAGGCTTGTAGTATCCATTTCTACCTGCTTATGTTTCGATAGCAGAATTATTGCTTTGAAGTGTCTTTGGGCTGATTTTGATCTTTTTTGTTGACTTTGTGTTCATGTGTAAAAACTAAAGAAAAAGTCGGATGTGTCCTCATTAGGATAGGGATTTGTGTTACTGTGTAGGACTGTAGTCTGTAGGTTTATATTGTTATTGTAATGAATATGTGCTGTACGTAATGTATATTGTCATGACCCCAACACTGATCACAAAAAGAGGATAAAAGATGGAGCCACTCCCAAAGTGGAGCCAATGTGAACCCAATATAAATCGATAACAGCATTGATATGTGACATCAATAAGTGAACCAGAATCGCAAATTTTCCATTATCCATCTGTAACTGCAGTTTTATCAAAGTAACAATTGTGGCACAGAAGTCTATGCTCACAAGCTAGTCCTCTGTTACCCATAATGTAGAAGAACTGGGAACCTGTGCAATGCTTTCTGACACAACTGAAGTCAGACCAATACATTTTATTTAAAATGAAAAATATAGTGTGAAAATAATTACATTATTATGAATAAGGAAGACAGAGGCTTACTTTGACACTAAAAAGCCTTTGTTGGCAGAGAATGTATAGAGTAATGTTTAGTCGATTCGAGACTAGGTCTACACACAAAGAACAAACAGAGAATTAATAACATTTCCATTGAACCGTTTCGCAATGACAAATTTACCTGCCTCCACACGGTATCAATAACACGAATTGCTTCTGAGGTCAATCCGTATTGTTTTGTCAAATGCACGTTTGAGCAGACTGAGCTCATTTATCCTGCAGCCAAGACAAGCCGAGCATCCCATTTCTTGACTTCCACAGATGCAACCCTCTCAGTGGTCTCAGTCAATATGGATTTGATCAAATGTGATGCCTCTGCCGCTGCGATTAATCTCTGCCGCCTTTTTTTTTTTTTCGGTCCCTGTCTGCCGCCCACTTACATCCCAGCATCCCTCTGAAGCCAGGCGACTGACAGCAACATAAGTCACGAGGCTGCATTAAAAACACATTAGGCCAGCGGAAGAAATTAAGGTTGGACTTATCTGATAGAGAGTACCTGCTCCAGAATGAACTGAGTGCCAATGTCCTCATGCATCACCATCGCCTCTCTGACAATGTTGTGACTTATGGACTCACTGAATGCACTCCCAGGCACTTTTAGGGAGTCTAGGCTATATGAATATATTGAATTTATGAGATCTCAAAGGACTGTCGCACTCTCTTTCTCTCTACGTTTTTCCTTCTTCCAAAGAAGAGTGAAAGAGAAGAGATGGCACTGTTCAACAAGCAGAAGTGAAGACCAGAGTAAGGGGCTGATCAATTAGCCTTCAGATAGTAGTAGGCAAGATGTATGAAGTAACAGTAGCAAAAAGCAGACACACAAGTTAACCAAAAATAGAAAAATCAGGAATCTTAAAAAAAGAGACAAGTTTGTGGTTTGATGTTTGCTTACTCTTTTAGTCTGTGAGATTTTGTCTTTAGTTCATGCAAACTCTTCCTCTCTGTTTTATCCAAGTTACTTACTCTCTTTGTTTGTGTGTTTTTTCTTGTTTTACTTCATGTCTCCATCTCCTTCCCTCTGCAGTCCTATGTGACCTTTACTATTATTTATTATTATCATTTATTATTAGTCGACTATTCCACTTCTCGAATGGTTACTTAGACTTATTCCTACCTGTTTATTACATTCCTTTCTGTGCCATTTCGCTATGCAGTTCTGGTTTATGCCTTTTAAAAGCTTTAGTCTTTTCCCTTTTCTGTGATTTTACTTTCTGTCTTTGTCTGTCTAGGACCTCTCCACACTTCCTCGTGCATGCATGGAAAGTCAAAGGTTTCAAAGCAGCTTGCAGGGAAGCAGCAGCTGTATGTTTAAGCAGCTTATGTAGTACACACTAGTGGTGTGCGATACTGCATATTTTGGTATCGATCCGATACCAAGTAAACTTGGGCAAGTATCGCCGATATCGATACAGATACCGATACCATTACTTTTCAATAAATAAGATGGATGCCTGATTGAATTGTTATATTTCAATTTATTTTCATGACCTTACGTGTTTTTTGTGATGTTTCCTTTTTTATTTTTAAATAGTTAAAACCCATGACATAATTAGGACAAAGTTTATAAAGAAATAGAAAATACTTTACTATTGTGGCTGGTCTGTGATGCTGCTGCAGGTAAGATGGACTCACCTGCACTGTATCTACAATCACGCCTTGCCGGCTTAAAACTTGTCCTCGCTTGTGATGTTGTTGTTGGTGGTGATGTGTACGGCTGGCAGCAGGAGAGCTGCAGCCGTTGAATGTCCTGTTACAGCAACCGTAAGGTTGATTATTGTAAGGTTGGACAGTGCGCGGGAAGTACCTGCTTGGGTGAGCCAGAGGCTGGCAAGCCAGCCGGACCTGCCAAGGTGGAGACGACCGAGGGGGGCGTGCTGTCCGATCTTGACTTTTTTCCAACAGATGCCAACACGCTGCGTTGTTCTGCGTACCAGTGCCTGCGAGACCCGGCTTACTTCCACGCCTGCTGCGCCACTGCGGCTTGGTAGATGGGTAGCCATTGGACTTGCTCCTGGGCTCCCGCTGAAGGTGCGGGCGGTCCCCAGAACCACCTCGTCACTGGGGGCGCTAGATGTGCAGGCGACTGCCAGAGTGGTTACTTCCCCTTGGCTGGGCCAGTGCCTGGGGCACTGATGCTTTGCACCGATTCCCTCGCCTGCTCGCGGAGGGGGGAGTAGGTGGCTCCCCAGCCTTAGTCAGGGGAAGGAGGTATGTGGCGTGGCATGTTCTGCGATGCCGCTGGATGTGAGATGGACTCACCTGCACGACATCTATAATCACGCCTCACTGGCTTAAAACCTGTGCTCTGTTTGTGGTGTTGGTGGTGGTGATGTGTACTGCTGGTAGTGGGAGAGCTGCACCCATTGAATGTACCGTTACAGCAACCGTCTGATTATTGTAAGAATAAATGGTGCTTCGAAGCATGAAAATATCATTGGGTCTGCTATGTTGGTTGGTTATTTTTTTTAATGTTTTGTCTTTTCTTTTCTTTTCTTCTTTTTGAAAAATCTTAAATAGTACACGCAAAGCAGTAAACAAATTAAAACAACTACTGTTGAAAAACTATATTACAAAAATCTCAACAACAACAAAAAAAACCTGATAAAAATTCAAATAATATGTAAACAATTTAACAACCCCCAAAGCGTCTAAGTCACGTCAGGTGAAAGCGCAACATCTTAACAAAAGAGGGAGGGGAGGGAACAACTACCTACTCTGCGCTGACACAGGAGCGGCATGTCCAGCGACCTGGGTGTTTCGTCTTTGCCGAAAGCACAGCATTGCAAACAAGAGCGGAACTTGAAGTAAAGAATCGGTCTTACCAGGCTTGTATCGATCCAATAGCAATGCCAACTTGGTATCGATACTATCGATATTTGGATCGATCCGCCCACTACTAGTACATACTTCCCAAAAGGATGTACAGAAAGGTAATGGTGAACTAGTATTTTACGTCAGATGATCTGCTGAGATTGCAGACTCCATTGCCAGCCTAAACTAATGCTTTGCTCAGTGTATTATTGCAGAGGATTTTAAATTTTCATACTTTTGCAATGAATGAAAACTATGTCCCAGTCTGCCACCCTAAACTTTCTAAACCTAAGGGTATCTGCACAGCCAAGACAAGAAGCAAATAGGGAGAGAAGATGAGAAGAGACAAAGAGAGAGAGAGAGAGAAAGAAAAAAATGGGGCTATGTTATGTGAGGAGAGTGAATCACCTCTGGAGCAGTAATTTGATTTCATGTGGCTCATGGTGCTCCGCTGTGCAGAGGGAAGGTCGTAATGGCAGCCATCTACCATCCATTATTGCACTACTGGAGAGAAGTGTGATGTGTTCAGGGTGGATGATCACATCTCCGCCATGCTTGGCTTCAGTAAATTTCCACCTCTGTTATTCATTAGTCACAGAACACAAAGATAAATGGTGAAATTTTAGTTGGCTTTAGGTTAACAGTGGACCACCACTGCTGTGTTCAGTATGTCAGAGGAACATACAGCCTGCTGGTTACACTTTTATTGGGGTTAAGCTGTTTACATCAACCTTTGTAACCATGAGACTGACTTTCCCTCCAGGACTGAATAAATGAATATTCTCCTTCTCTTTTGACTGTGCAATAGCAGGTTCCCCAAAGTAAAAAGAAAGAAAAAACAAAAATGGAGGTTGGAATAAAATTAGTATGGCTCATAGGACTCATCTTTAATTCATTTAGGATATACTGGAAGCATGAGGGAGTTCTTAAGATCACATGAATGTAACCTGTTTATTAACTTTTCCCACAAGACTTTTTTTTTTTGTAACTTTTGTTATGGTGACTGTCAAACAATGTTGTAAAATGATTGCCTGTTAATCTTTGGAATATCCTAATTATAGATTACCTTTTTTAATGTTTAATGTAGCTGTTCTCTACGGTGGCCCTTAGAGGCCAAATGGACTGCAACTTAAAAAAACACCAGCAGAATGAAAAACGCTGCACAACGGAAATAGGAAAAACCAGATTTCCAAAAGCACAAGGGAAGTGTTTCTGGGGAGACAATAAATCGACAGACCAGGAACCAAAATACTCTAGGGACGCTTAAAAGTCGTCAAGGAGGCGGAAAGAAAAGAAGAGGTAAGTGTATTAGCCTAAAAATGCATCATCAGTATTATATGAATCATGAGATTAAAACACACTCACCTAGCATGTTTTGGTTTCTGCAACTGGTCTGTCGGCTTATTGTATCCCCAGAAACACTTCCCTTGTGCTTTTGGATATCTGTTTTTTCCTATATCGTTTTTCCTTTTGTTTTTCTTTTGTGTGCTTTTGCAACTTTTTTTTATATTGCTGGTGTTTTCCTAAGTTGCAGTCTGTTGGCCTCTCAGGGCCAAGAGTTTCAATAAAATGCAGGCATCCATGAACAGTGAATTTAATGGAGTTAGATCTAAGCAGTAAATCTCCTACTGTCATGCTCGAAAGCAGTGTTGGTCAAGTTACTTGAAGTAATTAGTAACTAATTACTTCTCCAAAAAATAATCCCGTTGCTTTACTGATTATTAAAAGAGTGGAGCAGGCGGAGGTTTTTTATGGTCCTCAGCTACTGGTAAGTCCAGTTCAAAGTATGGCGGCTACACTGCTA
>VUQR01036448.1:0-18335 GCA_015108515.1 Hemichromis elongatus
CAAAGAGGTCAGCCTTATTAACTCATCGCTAGTGATCATGACTGACTGCAACTGGTAATTTTTCTTTGTCTCATTGAACATCCCAATAGCCAATAAATTCAAACTTGTGCACCCAGTTCTTGCTTTTAAAGTCAATGGCGATATATGCTGTACAATTATTCCACTCTGCAAAAAGTACAAAGACATTTATGTCCACAATGAGTGGATGTCAATTTCTGAACACAAATGTAAATCATGGTAATTCTAGTTCTAAACATAAACCTCAAGCATTTGACTTTACTTCTTGTTTTCTGTGACACACTCACTCCAAATATGTCCAAAAAGTTAACACCAGCTGAACAAGTTTTCCAGTCCTGTTTTAGTAAGCCTTAGTTAATGTCCTGCATGGTGATTAAGGTGGCCTCTAAGTCTACAGTGAAGGTCCTGACTAAAGGCAAAATGTATTATGAACAGGTATTTACTCTCTTCAAAAGAAATCAACAAAAGTTCACTAGACTGCCATTTGTTCTTAAGATAACAGAAGCTTTATGGACCAAGACACACATTTTATTAACTGGACTTTCCACTGTGCAAGTATAATTTCATGTGTTCAAGGAAAACCCTTTATTCAAACACCTGGCTTACAATACTACATATTTGTTATAAGTTTGAACTTGTTAGCTTTTAGGTCTTCAAAATCTAATCAGATTATCTGCTCCATATAAAGCATGAAGTTCCACTACACTGTGCATTATTCCCGAGTTTCAGTAGTCATGAAAACATCAAAACATAAAATCTGGTTAAACCACATGCCTAAAGGTCTTAGAAAATCAGTCGCCCATATTTACTCAAATGTAAGGTCACTGAAACTTTGCAAAGTATACATTGGAATGTTGTAAAGTAAGGAGTGCTTTGCACAATCACACCAAGAATTTTAATGGTAATAAAACCCTGGCTTGACAAAAATATTTCAAGAATAACGTTAGTGTTTCAGTGACTGACCTCACACTTGATTAAAGTTACACACGTATCTTTATTATAAACAACCACAACTCCTCACATATAAAGTTAGACAGCCACTGCGGATATTCACTTATGTAGCAACCTTTATTCAAAGCCTGGATCCCCTTGACTATTTAAAGTCTAATTAACTCATCTTATAATTCATGGCCAACATGGAGCAAGACATTTTAACTAGTCATGAACAATAAATGATGCTTCCACAGTTTCTACGTCACAGCTGAGTCCTCGAAGCTTTTATTTAAAGCCGTCAAATCACTTCAGATTCATAACAGAAACAGGAGTCTACACGGCTTCACAGGAAAACACAGCTCAACAATCTGCCATCAAAGATCCATCAGGGGTTTATACTTGATGTCATAATGAAAAACTTGAAAGCTGATGAGTCTGTAATGATGTATTCACCGCTGTTCAGTCATTGCTTAGAACCGTTTGCCATGGGCTGGAGGCAGAGGACCCAAGGAGGGCGTGCTGAATTATTTAGTGCCACTCTACTCTTACAACACACGCAAGGCTCGCACTGACTTAAAGCTGAAATTAGATTAAAAAAAACACACATGGTGCCTTTTGACTGTCACCCTGATGTTTCGTTTAAATAAGAAAAGCTGTCATGTGCGTCACAGAACTCCCCTATATAACTTAAAATCCATACAGTCTAGGAGCTGTTTTTCCTTAGTAAGCTGACATGTAAGATCACACACTGATGTCATCCCTCCCATTGACAGCAAAGTCGCCTGACTCAGACACAGATGACAAACAGGAAGTCTTCTGGGCTCATGGACTGTGTGTTTAGCTGATAACAAAAAAAGCAGGCCAACTACCTATCTACGAATTCACAAGTCATCAGAGTCGAATCATTGCAAAGGTATGAACTCTTAACATCGTAGCAGCAATGTTGATGTTGCCCCGGAGGGGCATTTGAGCTGAACAAAGAGGCGACAATTCAGACAGAGGAATGCAGCAGTGAAATGGATTAGTGAAGGCAGGAATTGACAAGGAGGGGATGACAGAGTGAAACAGATCAAAGAAACCTAACAGAAACAATGGCCCGCTGAGCAGGACAAACTTAAACGCCACTCAGGCCATTCATTCAACTACCTTGAGCGTATATACATGAACTCACCCGGGTGTACGTATTCCTCCTAGTGTGTGACATGATTCCTGGTCGCCGAGCCCCCCAAACAAAACCACCAGTCTTGACTGAAAGAGCGTGTTATTGGGGAGAGCGTCAGCCAGACAGAAGGGGGTCGAGGAGAGGGGAGTGGGGTTCAGTGATGCTGCCGGAGCGTCTCCCTCTTCCTCTCTGTCTCCTCGCAGAATCACACCATCCCTATCCTATTGCTCACAGTACAGCCCGAGCTCCCAAAACTCCCTCCTCTCTTATGCCCACAAGCCACAAGTCTGCGGGAGCTTTTTTTCACCCTATCAGGAAGTCTCTGATGGGGAGGATGCTGCCAATCCAGCCCTCTGATTAAAGGTACCAAAGGCGAACTGCAGCGCAATGAAGAGGGGAAAAAAATAGAGCCAGGCTGGGTCTGCTGTGAGCGCATCAGCTGAGGGGCAGCACTGCACTGTGCTGTGTCTAAGCTGGCTTCTGCAGGAGGGAGGGTGGTTTAGGCCCAGACAGTGCTGCTGGGTCCTAGAGCCTGCAGACAAGATTCTCAAAATAGACAGCTATTATTCCTGTGCATGCCCTCATTATTTAGGATGATGTAGAGGTTCAGGCTTGTTTTTTTACTTCTTATCATGACTGTACTGATCAAAGGCTACTTTCAACCTCGGCAACACAGACTTTTGAGATAAAAATTCATAATATTGATTAAAAAAAAAAACCCTATGGGGTCATAAATACATCAAAAGAAATGGCTGAAATTACGCAAAATCTAATGTCTCTCTGCACCGCATCCTATAATGGATATCAAGTTTGGGGTTTTTTTGTTTTTACAAAGCATTCCACTTTCTTTCATCTGCTGAAGTGAGAAGTGGGAGGGGGGGAAAAACACAGACGCTAAGCGTTTTTCATCCAGTGGGAAGTGAACCAGTTCAAGTTAATCAACTGCTGTTTCATTGTGGTTGAACACAAAAGGTCCAGGTGATGCTCCATAACTCAGCACACTGTAAGCAAAAGGCAGCCGAGGTTGCATTAGGGTCCAGCCTAAAACTGTGGCCTATCACAGAGCAAGGATTAGTTCTTTTATCTGCTAACTGCATGGCTGGAGCTTTTCAACTCCCAGTCCTCTCTGTTTCTGTGCTGTCATCTCTTTGCAATGGAAGCAAGCACTGCAGGGTTTCTGTGTAAAAGCTTTCAGCTTAGAGGCAGATGAGAAATGCTGGAACACTACGCACGTCAGCAGTAGAACAAAAGGACTCCAAGCCTTCAGGAGACGAGACTATTTTTCCTTCAAAATAATGCAGTACTTATAAAGCTTCGGCAACAAAGCATTGGCCAGGACAAAAAAAATAAAAACAGTTATATATTATGCAATCCACAGACTAACTTTTCAGCTGGGGATAGCTGGGTATGTTTAGTGACACAAAACAAACCTCTGCAGTGTCTTTGCACCCTTTTATGCAAATGATGGAGGCAGAACCAAAAAAGGGGGTGTTGGGCATTTGTGGGAAGAAATGGAGAAGGGGAGCCTCTTATCTCTCTAAAGACAAGCAGACAGCCTGAATCAGGCTCTTCTTCCATATAGAAGATGAGGGTGATGGAAGAGAAACTGAGAAAGAGGCGGTGCTGCTGCTGTGAGCCCACTCAGACCAGCGAACAGGAAGGACACAGGGACAGAGGTGACACTCTGGGATTTTAAGCAGGAAAATTACAGCCACACTGCACCTCAGTCTGTCTGTCCAGGAGGAACAAATCGATGTCACTCAGCAAGGTAAAAACGAGCATTACTATTGTTTCAAGGCAGCTTTTATTTAGCACTGTGAAGAAGAAGCTTGGCTTATATGGCACAAATTTTGCCAATATGGACACAGCAGCTGACAAACTGCAGCATCCTCCAGGTAGAGTTTTAGAGGTGACCATTTTGAAAAGGACACACTGTGTTAAAGTAAAAAAACAAACTGAATTAAATTAAATAAATAATGTTCATTTTAGGTCAAAAATATAGAGGTTACTGTAATTATTTTTAGCTTGATTTAATTCATCTTTATGTGAAGAACGAATATGATTAATGAAGCGTTACTTGAGTCACTGAGTAACACATTTAAATTGTTATCTGTGTAGTTGAGCAGTGTCACTCAATTTTACTTGAGTGAGATTAAAACAGCACATGTTACCACGCAAACCTTTTCTTTTTAAACACTCTGTTTTTAACTATGTCTAATTGCTGGAAAATACTAGAATTAGAGCCTGTAATGCTTGCATGTTAATGATATTCAGGATGGTCTCATCACTGAGCAATGCATACAAGAGAAGTAGGTCATCAATTGAATAGTTGGGCAAAGCCACCCTTCATCCCTGTGTGCATTCAATTAGGAATTTAGTGCATACAACACAAAGGAAGCCCCCTTAGTATGAACTGGTGCAAAGTGTTAATAGCATGCATGTCTGGAGCATCTGTATACATTTGTAATGGTGCCATCTAGTGTGTATAAAACCTACTGAACACTGAAATTCTGCTGCAATAATCGGGACATGCAATTATATTTCATTCATACATGTGTTACTGGGAAAAAAATTAAGATACTAATTTAGAGTCACGTCAAAACTATAACTATACATCTATACATTTCGGCGTATTACTTCTACTAGTAATCATAATAAATCACAGCATGGGTGTGGCTGAAGCCTGACGGGACATTTGCTTCCGACAGATTAACCAAACTGGATGACAAATTAAGAAAAACAATCCGGATTATAAGATTATTTAATTTAACCGAGAATAATCATCCCTTTAGGATTGGATATCGACACAGCCGCTTTAATCGCAAGCGAGGCTCATTACACTTGCCATATTCTTCATAATTAATCGTTTTAATGTGAGGACATTTAATTTTAACAGCTGTAACTAATACTAAACCTTAATTTTAATGCTCACATTTGGTGCTGTCAGTTGTCAGGGAGAATCTCCCTGATCAGCTGCTAGCAGTTGCGTCCATTAGCTTCGTTTGGCAATTTCAATAAATGAAAAATATATATATACCGGTACATCCGAGATAATATTAAGAAAACACACATGCTTATAGTTCACGACAGGTGTGTGTGTGTATATTCTGAGTTAAAACCCCGACGGTCAGGTGACAAATATTTGCTTAAGCGTACCTGTTTATGTCAAAATATCCGGCTAACCGCTCCGCTTCGTCCCTGACAGGCTGCATCCATCCATGGAGGTCTGACCGGACACATCCGCTCCGAGGTGGCCGAGCTGTTGCCTGACACAAACTCAGGAGGCCGAGGAAAACTTAAGTATTTTAACGAGCTCAGCAGAACAAATATGACACGGTTTAAACACATACAGACTGAGGCTACATCAATAAAAAATTAAATAACTGTGCCCTTTGCAGTCATTTTTGTGCTATTTTTAATTACATTTCTACTTATTTCCTGATTGCAGGCAATTACAAAGTACCTTATATCACAATTTAAATATAAATTTGATAAGAAACAAAAGTACTCATGACAGCTTTAATTTTTTAAAGGAATAAAATAAGGACCTTGGTGTGGTAGTCATTTACAGTGCAGCATATAGTATGTAAAATGAACCCAAACAAGAGCAGTGATCCAGAATATCTGTTTGGGTTGTTCACCCTGTTGGGATGATCAGCTGCCAGCTTCCCTTTTGGGCTTCCAGGAGTACAATCTATAGTCTCAACACTCTGTTCAGAAGACCATAGAAATAAAGATGATTTCAGTTAGTGTTTCATGCATAGAGCTATTAGGTGATTTGTGAATTTATGAGTGTATTTCTGGATGAAACTGAAAAGTAGTGCATGCAATGTATTAATACTAGACTATCTTATCATGTTTAAAAGGCCATGAGGAATAATTCTTTAAGCTTTTTAAAGTTTTTTTTTTTTTTAAGTTTTCTGTGGGCATTGGCTGCTTCTTCACACATTTTAGTCCTTGTACCTGACCAGTTGAAAATGGTTGTCAAGAAGCCATTAAGAAAAGGAAACAAGAAGACAAGGATAGGGCATTTCAAATTATACAAGAATCAGAATGACAATTAGTGGCAACAGGTTGATGGAGGTGATGGAGAGATTATTCCAAATTTGAAAATGTTAAAGTGATGATGGTGATCTTAAAGATCTTGTCAAAATTAATGGAATTATGAACACAGAGAAGCACAGTCAGAGAAATTTAAAACCAAACTGTAGTGAATATTTTAATGACACCAGAGACTGTTGTGGCCAAGTTACTAAACGGGCCTCAAGTGATCTGCTGTATTGGATCAGTGCATCACAAAATGAACAAAAACAACAGATTTGAAATAACACTACAACAGTGATTGCAGCCTGTGTGTTCAGATGTACATATTTACTGTTAGAATCATGGAGAATTAAATAAAATTACAAATCAACACAAAACTCTTAACAAAAGCTGAGTTTTTCTACTGTAACTTTTTTGGAACCAAGTATTTAAAAAAAAAAAAAAACAGTGAAAAAAAACAGAACAATGCTAAATATTCAAACGGTCTTGTGTGTGTTTGAAACAGGAGAAAACACAACTGAACAACTAAACCCTCATGCCCGACCTATGCCGAGTGTTTCTGCCTCAATCAAATACATGCTGGGAAAACAAAGAGTGGAGGAACAAGATAAATGTGTAGTACTGCTGCCCTGAAATGGTTTTCAGTGTTTGTATCTGATTCAGTCCATTCTTCAGTCCTGCTGTAAATCAAGTCTGTACTCAAGCAGAGTGAAGTTTAGGATTTTGGCAAGAAACTCTGGAACGACAAACTCTCTTATCTTCTTGTAACCCATGTGCTCGTACAGCTTCTGAGCATCTGTCTGCACCACAGAGGTGTGCAGTATGACAGCTCCATAACCCCTGTCGTGTGTAAAATCAGCCACTGCCTGACACAGAGCCTTTGCGATGCCCATCCCGCGGTGACTGCGGCGCACCGACATGCGTTTCAGCTCCAAGCAACCAGGAGCGTTCTCAGCAGGGAGACAAGCCACCGACCCCACTACCCGGCCATCGCTATCAGCCACCCAAAAGCACGAGTCCTTCCCTTTCAGGTAGGCCTCACTGATGTTGTTGAGGTCCTTTCTGAGCGAGGTTTCGATGTATCTGTTGAACATGTAGACGACCATCTGCCGGGCTCCAGCCAGGCAGAAGGTGACGGCCAAGACGGGCAGCAGGAAGGACTTGGAGCTGGCCATGAGAGCGCAGAACATGCACATGAGGACCATCTGGGTCAGCGGCTGCTTCAGAACGTGCACAAAGGATGAAGGCACGTGCTCACTCATCCCCAAGGTGAAGAGCTCCTTCACAACATCAGCATCTTCATCCTGAAATTTCCGGATCTGAATGTTGTCCATGGCTCACTCAGCTTTTGAATTACAGAGGTCAAGTCATGAGAGATGTTAATGTACAAGCAAGGATCAAACAAATCTGCAATAGACAATCACTTTTTACTCACTGATAAAAGCTTAGTTTATCTCAGGTGAAAACAATCAGTTTCTGTAGTAATTAGTTGTAGTAAAGACATCTAATTGTCAACATTGAATGCAATTCCATCTTTAAAAATATATGTTTTCTTTGCAAAAATTATAACCTAAAATACAGACACCAATATATTTCCAGTGAGATAATACAGTCAACAACCACTTTATTAGGTACACATTCCTAATATCAGGTTGGACTCCCTTTTGCCTTCAGAATTGCCCCAATTCTTCTTTGGTTCATGTTGACACACCGCTGTTACAGATGTTATCCATGATGTGAAGGTCCCGTTCCACCACATCCCACAAAAATGCATCCTTACCCATACAACTACCACTGACTGTACATTTCCTCTTTTTTTCAGACAAGCCGTTTCACTGACTCTTCTGCACTGGGCATATTGTACAGGGTACAGTATCTGTGGCAGCTGCTTGACTTGAAACAACAACTGTAATCTCCACATTGACTTTATTCTCAAAATAAACGTTAATAACAATGAAATCCTCCGTCGTATGGCTGGATTTATTGTAATGTGGGTACAATATTAGAGTCATAAAGACACTTGTACAGGTCACTTCTTTATTTTATATGCAACCCCTTCATAAATCTTGTTGACTGCAGTCTATTTACAAATATAAACATATGGGCATGGGAAGTTATTTTAATAATGAAACGGTTTCATCTCTGATCGAAATGTCCGTTAAACACACCTGAAAGCACATCACATGAGATAGCCCAAAACCGAAGTCATCTTTAGTAATGCTAACTGTCTGCTACTTGACCCGAGGTGTTAGATATTAGACGGGATACGTGCTCAGACAATAAACTCGTCGTGTCCTTTCAGGGAAGGTGGGTAAACAATCTAGATTAGCCTGCAGAAGCTAGCATCAGTGCTAATCTCACAAAGGCGATTTGACTGCAGTTCGCGCTGATACTTTCTGACTCACCAAAACCACCTAATTAATGCGACTTACCTCTTTTTATACCAGTCCTTGAGAGTTGAGTCTAAATTCCGTTTCCCCAAGTCAAAACCTCCTCATTTCGTTTTGGCTCGTAAAAAAACTAAACTACTTCCTCAGGTCTACCGTGCTGCATTCATGAATCCTCGGAAGAACCAGGAAAGCAAGAAAGATTGCGTAAAAGTGTTTTAATACGTTCTATTTTTACTGTTACTTTTTTGTCTGTTACTGCAGCCTTTTTGGAGATATTTCTTAAAATGTGGTACAAAATAATTGTCGGTTTTTACCTATATATATCGGCATCAAAGTGTATTTCTCCTGTACGACAAACATGAACGCAGCACGCATTGCTTCCTGATTAACACGGATTGGCCAGTGGATTTCTTGTGGTATATCACAGTTTTGCAGTGGCGCACTACCCAGTTTTCTGCTACTTTTTCGAGCAACTCCACTACATTACAAGGAGAAATAGCATCTCTATCCTTCTCTGTTATGTCTAAGTTGTATTGCAGATTCAGAAGTACACGGCATACAAATGTGGCACACATATTAGGATAATCATTTTTATTTTATTTCTGAAAATATTTAATTCTTTTATTTGACAAAGACAATAAAGAGATACAGGAAATAAGGGTATTTAGAGAATGGATAGGAGAGCAGACAGTCAAGCTAAACAGGAACAACCACTCAAGGCATTTGCCCCCTTGTCTTATGGGTCCTAATCACTCCATTGTCAGGTCACCCTGAGGATAATATGATTTTAACAAGATTAATATGAAAAGAGTTCATAAATAAGTAAGAAAAACGTGTTTCCATAAGCTTTTTTTGTTATATGTCTTTGTCCAGTGGATTATAATAACTAGATTATATTGTGTTACATTAATTGTGATATTAAAAGAGTTGCTATATCAATCACAGTTTGGTCTTGGTGTAATTATCATTCAATTAAATCCCTGAATGAAAAGGGGCAGCAAAAACAAATCTGCATGTTTGAAATACAACCCCAGCTACAAAACCTGGAAAAGGTCAGAGAGGTCAAACATTTTCATTTTGCTGCCACAAAAGGGAAACACAAGTGTTGGTTTACAGTGTTGCACCGACGAGGTTAAAAAATAAAATAGTTCACAATACGTGGACTGAAAAAATAATTTATTGTCTCCTTAAAATATACTTAACTAGATTTCATACATAATGATGTAAAGGTATTCCCTTTTTATGGAGTACACACTTCCACTATATTGATTTTACAAAGGTAGAAAAGTACTGTTTTAACTTTTAACATCAGGATTTCACTTTAAATTTACTTTGCAGTCCAGCTCTGTGAGCTGTGAGCAGAAAAAGAAGCAGCTCATAACTATCTTTATTTCCAGTTTGTGTCTCTGTGTCCTCTAGCCCAGGTTGATCTCTCCTGCGAACATGGTGATCAGAAGTATGACAGCAAACCCGGTTAGCAGCCCTGCATTTTGGATCAGGAAGAAGATGATCTTCGTAGAGGTTTTCTTTTGTTCCCGTGCTATGCTGTCCATCTCTGGGAACTGAAATGAGGAATAGCAATTAGCGAGGTTGAGGTTTACATTTGGGAAGCAATAATATAAAAACAAGAAGTGTGCATGTTCAGGTCTGTATGGCTACAGTTATATTGTTTTCTCATTGTTAACAAATTCTATGAAAAGACCAAAACCAAAACTGAATAAATTTTCCTTCCTAAATACATTTCTTTACATGAAACAGCTGAAGGTTTGAGTTGATTAACAAAACAGGAACAAAGAAAGTTCTTCACAAAACACATTGTACTTATAGTACAGAATACTGCAGTGAATATTTTTATGTCACTGGCCTTAATTAACCAAACGTGAAAGGTAGAAAAGGCTCAGAAAGCTAAGAGAAATACAGGAAAATATATGGTTATTTGGTGCCATGCACATTTCTGAACATTTAATTTAAATATGTATTTTTGTCCTGATTTTAAACCTACATTTAAATATTACCACAATTCTGCTACATATAATTGTTGGCCACTTTAGGGATTAGGTGTTAGTACCAGTTTGGACCCTCTTTTTCCTTCAGAAAAATTGTATAGCTTCAACAAGTTACTGAAAACATTCCTCATAAATTATGGTCCATGTTGACAGTGACAACATAATCCCTCAGTTACTACAGATTTGTCAGCTGTACATCAATAATGTGAATCTCCTATTCCACCACATCCGAAAAGTGCTCCGCTAGATTGGGCTCTGACCGTGGAGCTCATTTGAGTACAGAGAAGTCACCGTTATGATCAAAAAACTAGTTTCAGATGATCAGAGCTTTGGGACATGGTGCATTCCTGCTGGAAGAAGCTATCATAAGATGGAAATACTGTGGTCATAAAGGCATGGACATGTTCAGCAATAGTAGTCTGCTGTGTTTAAACAATGCTCACTTGGTACTAAGCAGTCCAGAGTGTGGCAAGAAAATGATCTCCCACACCACCGTTATAAACCACTGATAGAAGGCAGGATCTACCCATGTTTTCAAGTATATGTGCACAAACTCGCCAACTGCTTTCAAGTTTTTGTTTTATGTTGCTGACATGTTCATCAGACCAGGCAATTTTTTTCTCTCTTCTATCGTCCAATTTTGGTGAGCCCACGCAAACTGCAGCCTCAGCTTCCTGTTCTGAGCTGACAGAAATGATACCTCGTATTGTCTTTTGTTTCTAAAGACTATCAGACATGCTCTGGTTGTGGAGAAAAATCCCAGCAAATCAGCACCTGCTGAAAAACTCGTGCCATCTAAAGTAATTTAAATCTCTATTCAGATGCTGGGTTTAAACTTCAGCAGTCTTGTCTTGATCATGTCTACATGCCTAAATGAATCAAGTTGCGTGGATGTGGTCAGCAGATATTAGCGTTAACGAGCAGCTGAAAGGCTGTACCTAAAATAGTGGCCACAGAATGTAAGTGACACAAATTATCACATTAAAAAGCTGGCACACTGATTGTTTTTTATCAAACCACTGACAGCTGACGGTCTCTCTGGTCTCTCCGGTTAGGTCCAATATGTTCTCTACTTTTAATTCACATGAAATGTTTGTCTAAATGCTCCATTTTGGTCACAGTGTGTTTGAACTGGAGGTGTACAGTACAGTGTACACAGAGTTTACAGGTATCAGAGGCTTTACACAGATAGCACACAACTTTTTCTAGGAATAACACTGATAAAAGCAACATGAGTGATTTTAAACAGCAAAGTTGTATGTTGTAAAACAAGGACAACGGGTTGAATGATCACAAAAAGCTACATGCAGGCAACCATCAAACCCATCAGTAATTTAGAAGAGTGGAAGCCTCAAACCTGTTGGGGAAGTCAAATGACTGACTAAATAAATGTTGGTTCTGCTTTTTTTGTATCTGCTATCAGGAGAACTCAACTCACCATGTCCGCCAGGGCGATATACAGAAACATCCCTCCTGCAATGGCAAAGATCGCATTTGGGGCAAAGTTGCTCCCGAGCAGGATGCCAAACACGAGGCCGATGTAACACGACACGGCTGACAACAGGTTGAAGAAAATGGCTTGCGGGATGCTCATTCCAGCATTCAGCAGGATAACAAAGTCACCTTAAGAGGAAAAAGTATCTCTTTTATACAAGCAGATTAATTATATTTAAACCCACATTTTTTTCTTTCTGTCTTGTCTGTTAGTCGCCTTTACCCGCTTAAAGCGAGCTACAGTATAATTAATGAAAAGATTTATTTTCAATTTTATACCCAGAAAGCAAGTTTTAACCGTAACTGTAAATATATACATGTTCCTTCCAATCATACAGATATTCATGTCTTTTCTGTCAAGTTTTTCAGTTGCAAGTCATTTTTTCCATCATTTCTAAGAAGATGTATTCTTGGTGCACTTCTGCAGCTTGTCTCTACATGCTGATAGATACAGGATGTACAGGCACATTTAATGCAAAGTTTGGCTGCACAGAAGAGTTTGGAATGACTCATGAGTGGGCTGAAACTGATTTTCCACTACTTATCACTCACCCAGCTCATGGGGAAACTCCTCACACACGATGGCAGTGGATGTACTGAACCCTGTCAAGATAGACACTGTGAAGGAAGCGCCGATAGCCAGACCATCTATGAAGTTATGGAGTGCGTCACTTAGAGTTATCATCCACGCCACGGTCTTGATGTTGCGGATGCGCTGGCCCCGCAACCAGCGGCACATGACATCAGGCACCTCGGCATCCTGGAAGAGCGCCAGGACAAGTTAAAGACACACGGCTACGACTACCGCAACAACTCCTAACTTGAAATAATGTGTTTTCTATTTGACTTTATCAATCAGTGTGATCGTGCAGGAGCTTTGACCCACTCTTTTTTACCACGTTGCTTCATTTCACTGAGGTGTGCAGGTGATTTATTTGTTCAAAGCTCTCTTAAAGACCGACCATGTCAATGAGGTTGAGGTCTGGACTTTGGCTGGGTCACTGAAACACCTTAAGTCTTTTTTTTTTTTTTTATCAGCCATTGTGTTGTAAATCTGCTGCTGTTCCTCTTCTAGTCCAGTCTACTCTTTCAGCCAAGCTTTAGCTGTTGAACAGATGACCTCACTTTGGACACTTCTTTCCAGAAGTTCATGTGGTTTGATCAAATGTAACTTTGTAACTTTGATCAGATATAACTACGCCATGCTGCCATGTTGTTTTTAGAAAGAAGACGTTTTCTCTTGCCAACCTTTCTTCAGTGTTTTAAAAACATTTAACATGCTAACTGAAACCTGTAGGGTCTGAGATGCAGCTTTTTTAAATTTTTCCTGTTTGCATTGCACGGTCTGACCTTTGGGTCAGTTTGCTGATGCGCTCACTCATGGGAACACTGGCAGCTGTCCTGAATGTTTTCCATCTGTGAATAATGTTTCTTACTGTATTTATTTAATTGTTTGGAAGTGGCCTTATAACCCTTCCCAGATTGATGGACAACAGCAGTTGCAACTATAAGATCATTGCTTATGTCTTTCCTTCTTGGCATCGTGCTTCACACTCCAGAAAGCCAGCAAAATCTCTGCTCTTACAGAGATGATCACATTGGCTGATAATCATTTAATCAGGTGCACTGAGTTGAAACACAGCTGATTATTATTAATGTTATTTACAAGCCTGCCATAGTCTTTTGAGGAAATGAGGATAGCTATAAAATTGTATCAAACACTAAACACACCCACCAGGAAAATGCTGCCGCCTGCTGGTGAATGGTTCGGATAATTATAAAAAGTACCTTTAAACTGAGTATCAATATAGTTTGACATCTTAGTTTGAAATTTCAAATTCTGACTGAATAATGGTGCTAATGCCAAAGTTGTTACAATCCACTGAAAAGGCTACACACGAATCTTGATATTAAATTTTTTCATCCAGTTGTTGCGACAGTTACCACAGAACATGTGGTGACGCTAAACGAATGTGTGTTTCTAAGAAATGTAACAACAGTCCTATTAATAGTTGGATCTCAAGGTTGGGCCAAGCAATAGGCACACAGTCATCGAAAGAGTCATGCAGCTAGAAAGTCCAAAAATAAAGATACTACTAAAAGCTTTAATCATAAAAGTACCTCCATCTTAAATACACAGAATGATACTGATTAATTGAAAACAGGAAATATTTTCTCTAAGTGGACGCACTGCATTACCAACGCAACTCCTCGCTTACACATTAAACAGTACGCGTGCAGTTAATAGGAAACCTGAGAACATGCGGACACAAACAGCGCCTTTGGGATTTGATTAAAGATATTCTGCAGTAACAATAATCCCCTTTTACTAGCCGTGGGCACACAAGGAGTCTTTGTGCTCCTTAGACAATTCCAGCGTTTAGACCGAGGGGAAAGACCTGAAGCTTAGTTTCGCTGCTCGGTCCCTCCTTGTCATCAGCAAGTCTGTTTGCTTCGCATTTTGATCCTTTCAAAATCACATTCCTCCGTATGACACAAGAAAGGTAGTTAAATATTAACAGAAGCGCCAATCAGCCTGAAAACAGCTCAATAAACGGCTCCAGGAAAAAACTAAATGTCTGAACTTAAGCTTTCTACTTAATAAATATTTGTAAATACTGCCTACCTTTTCAGTTTATGCATATCACACACATCCTAACAGCATTTATAGATCATGATTGCTTCCTGTGAGGTGTGTCTTTTATAGCGAAATTTGCTGGACAGCAAGTCTCTATCAATTAAACACATGCTGTAGATATAATTTAACCGGAGGTTCACTAGTTTGACAAGCTTATCATAACCTAATAAAAAATAACATTTGAGCTGCTCTGGACTAGATAAAATGTCTTTGAGTATAAAATCGATTGTTCCATAGGTTGATGTGACCTAGAGCTGATACCTGTTGGCTTCTAAACCGGCGCAGTTTATTCTACTGTTAAAGCGCAATCATGTGTGAAATGTTACCTGAGACGTTTCTGCATTCCTATCTAGGATTGGGCTGCTCTTATCTGTAGCGATGGTGGTGATGCTGGTTAAAATGATAGAGTCCTTTTTTCCCAGTACGTCCCCGTTGTGGATATTTTCTTGAGATGTCTCTGAAGGTGTAAAGTGGCTGTGGCCGTGCTATAAAGACAAACATCAAATTCAGGTTAAAGAGCTATTTCCACTTCAGGAATGTAAAAAACTCATAGCTTATAGTAGCTATTTTAGGTTTTTACTCGTTTTCTGTGTCATGGCATTTGGTTTTGGCGGTCTTCCTTGTGTTTTCTTTTTTCATCTAGTTTTAATTTTTTTCTACTACCCCCTTTGTTATTTTCCACATCTTCTCTCCTCGTGCACAACTTTTGGACTGCTCTTTGAACACTCTGAGTGATCACGTGTGCATGACCCCAAAGATAAAGATTTCATTTTTGGACTTTTATCTGTTTCTGGTGTTTAACTTATATGATTACTCATGCTAAACATGGGCTAGGTTTCAAATAAAAAGGTCAGCATGCAGTTATTGTCTCATAAATAATGTGACAATGACAGATTTTTATTTTGCAGTTTTGCCTCATTACATCATCATAGTGTATTTTAAAACAGTTGATCTATTCGCTGTAATGGTGTACATACTGCAGAAACTGTGTCACTGTCCAAACTGTACATGCAACTAATTGCTCTGAACTTCAGCATCTTGTGTGTCTGAGTCATTTCTCATAAGACATTATTACTGTATATGACTACCTTGAAGTGATCAGATTATCCAATAAAACAGACATATTCAATGTCAGATCTAAAATAGGAGGGAATGACAACACAGTGCTATAAAATTTATAGTGCTTTGAACCTGAGAAACCTCCTATGCTGTAATCTTACCTCAAGGTCCATCCGGAGGCATAATTTCAGTATCTTTTCCACGAAGAACAGGAGGTAAAACCCTCCAAATATTGCAGCTGCATTTTCCGCATAGTGATCCACTTTGGGATCAAACCCCAGGGCCTATGGATTAAAAGGAGAATGTCAGTGTTGTACATTAGGCTTCCAGTGTGCATTCATAGTGATTGCATTATGAAAAAATTAAACATCTTACAAAAAAAAATCAGCGGCAAGCTTAATTTTACCCCATCGTCCTTTTACAAACCTCTGGTATGAGCTGAAGTACAGCATTAGAGAAAAGCGTCCCGATGGCCAGACCAATGAAGTAGGTCAGCACTTTGGGGAAATAAGGCTTCTTGATGAACGGGATCAGCAGGAGACCAAGCAGGGATGCCAGGTTGATCACAGTGACGGCCAGAAACCCATAACCCCACACTGTGACGGCACAAAACAAGAATATAAAGTTCTTAAGTATTCAAGGCCTTTTCTTCTTTCTAGACTCTTAAAATGCAGCCTTCATACCTCCAACATACCTACTACAATAGGGCATGGCACTGTGACGAGAACCTGGAATGTGCAGGCTAATACCTGTGAAACACTGGAGTATTAAGCCCCAGCTAACCAACCTTGCCTGCAGGAATAAATATGCCTTCTGAAATGCATCTACAACCCCATAAAGGTAGATAGTCTGGTGAGGTGTGTGTTTTATTGTTTTTGAGCATTGCCAGTTCTTCAAATGAATGTCAATAAATGTGCCAGACATTGTTATTAGACCAGCAGTAATGCTATTTAGTTAAATATGAGGATATAAGGCATGTGTTGCATGTGTGAACAAATTACTTTTCTTAAATATAATCTAATGGTAGATTTTCTTGTTTTAAGTGCCAGGCATAATTTATTTCGAGATTTAAAAACGTACTGTTACTATTTATTTGCCTGAGGGAAATTCTTCTCAGGCCAGCGGAGGAAACAGCATGATTCGGGAACAACGTGCTGAACAACAGTCACAGTTGGCTCTAACTGTGTCAACAGCATTGAGCAGGACTGTTGATATGTCTGATATCTGCGAGGTCAGTGGCTCTGTGAGTCCGACAATGTGGCGCTTTACAGCTTCACAACTACAACGTTCTTCTTCTGCACTGTCCAGCAGAAGTAAGTTATTATTATAATTATTAAATTATTAGAACGTCCCACTTCCTCTTTATCAGGGTCAGTATGAGAAAAACACCCCCCATCAACAGCAGCTTTAAAAATCATCTACCATAAATGGCACTGTCCACAAAAACTTTCATGCATCTCTTGACCCAATTCAAGGGAACAAAGAAACCCTGGCTTATTATTTAAGTTGCAGAGGTCTTGACAAAAAGACACGTTGGGATGATTTGGCTCACCAGAATAGTCCACATGCGGCAGGTCGTCGGGGGTAATGTAGGGGCAAGAGGGCAGCAGCACCTGAGTCAACACAGCGGGGCAGATCTTCTCCAGATGTTCCACAGTCAGCTGACTGACATTATTGTAGCCAAACTGGGATAAGATCTGCTTTGCCGAGAGACACTGAGGGACAGAAAGATGTTATTAGACATGATTTTCACGCATTTAAATAATCATTTACCAGCTTCTTTTCTGAAGCCCTTTGTATTGCATGTGGATATGCTGTATATTTAAAAGATTCATTATTAGTGGCAGAAGAGATATGCAGTAATATTTGAAGACAATTCTGCTCAGTAATGTAGGTTTAATGTCATTTTAGAGTATTTTTTAAAGGCAGAAATGCTACCATATGGCACATGGAGAAACTTTAAGGAATTGAGTAAAAATGTAAAATAAATAAATAAAAATAAAGGTTAAATGTTCTTTAATTGCATATTTTGGGGAAAGAAATTAGTCACTACACTACACTACAAGACAACAGATCACAGGACAGTCATATATTAATGCTACACAATATTTCCAGCATTTATTAAATAAAGGTCAAATAGTGTATGGTTGTCACCCCCAGAACAACATGCTTGACTGTAATGACTTTAATGATCAGTGAGTTTAAATAATAAAAACTGCAGTAAATATTAAAAACAAAATATTTGTACCTCTTGCTCTTCCAGTGGATTTTCCTTACTTATCAATTCAGATCTTCTGGCTGAGATCAACAGCAGTAAATCTTCAAGATCCGTTGTTGTAATGGAATTATTTTCACCATAATAGTGAATAATATTCTCCAAAAACGCGTCTCCATCAGTGACATTCCCACGCACACTCTGGGAAGTTCTAATAAAAGCCAAGACGCATGTTAGAAAACATATGAGGATCAACATTTTTTACTTTTTAGCGATGTAGTTTCCTCAAGTGGAAATAAACTTCTTTTTCTTTTCTTTTCTTTTTTTTTTTTTTTTTTTTTTTTTTTTTAAATTTCTTTTTTTTTTTCTCCACCAA
>VUQR01036448.1:22071-40872 GCA_015108515.1 Hemichromis elongatus
GAGACCGGCAGCTATCTGGTCATCTCTGCTGGCAAAAGAAATAAAATTACCCAACCATGACATCTACATCCACTGGAAGAAAGCGCTCTACATGACAACTCATGTTGTTGTTGATATTGTGGTTGGGTTTTTTTTTAGCTATTCACAGTTGACCTGCTGCATAACCCATGTGAGAACTGGTAGAGAGCAGAACTCATGGTTCTATCCAATGATATTAAGTCCTCCAGATGCTGAAACAGCAAAGCAGTTTCAGATTGTCACACTACCACCATCACATTTGGCTGGTTGGATGATGTTCTTATTATGAATGCTGTGTTAGATTTACACCGTGTGTAACAAAACTCAGATGTTCCATAAAGTTAAAGTTAAGTATTCTCAGTGAAGGGCGGGTCCTCTGAACAATGGCTGTGCATTGGTGGAGTCCCAAAGACTTCAAACTGATTTTGTAACCCTTTCTACATTAGATGTCAATATTCAGGTTGTCTTTGTCTAATTTTAAAATGTGATTGTTTGATGATCTGGAATATGTAAGTGTGACAAATATTTTTTTAAAAAAAAGGAAATTAGGAAGGGTGTAAATACCATTCACAGCACTGTACCTGTACAGTGTAAAGTAAAAACACACAAAACATTTTTGCAGTTTAATGACACTGAAATATGCTGTTGCTTGAGTTTGACAGCAACACTTTGTGCCACAGCTGTTCTCATGCATGCTGTATTGTCTGGTTGACACTGACCTCTGAGCAGCAGCGTTTGACTCCTCCCTGGCCTGCTGAGACACTCTCGTGTGCTGGCTCCTCGTGCAACAGTTTGCAGCAGAAACGCCAGCCACAGCATCAGAGGTGCTTTGTATGCAAAGAGCAAGAAAACTTGTAAAACTCTAAAAATGTATGTAAAAGGGGACCTATTGTGCTCTTCCGAATTTTGTCACATATATAATGTACAGAAAAAGTTTCAAATAATGGGTCAGCATATGTGCAATCCCTGTGAGCCAAAAGCTCAAAACACTGTGCTAAATGCTTGTTTCCAGACAGTTTTTCTGCTCATGGAGCTTTATGATGTGAATGAGAGTGGATATCCTAACAATGGTCATCTCGGGCACATAGCCACAACCACCTGTTTACAATAGGCAGCCAATAACAAAGAGGACTAAAGAGGACTAAAACAGCTAGTTTCAAAGATGAACAGCAGAGGTGCACAGAGGTCCAGTATATGTATGATGAATATTCATTATTTTTGAACTATGATTCATGCAAAACTAGTCTAAAAGAGTTCAAAAATAAAAACATGGAGATGAATATTAGCAAATAGGTCCTCTGTAAGACTTCTAGAACCCAAATATGAAAGAAATAGTCTGATATTATTCATAATGCTCTCACCTTTGCCCAGCTGCTTCTCCTTCTTCCCACCGGACATCTTCCTCAAGAATTACATGACAGCGGGATAAAATGCTCCTCAGAGCTCGCTCAGTTCCCAACAGGAGGCTGCAGTCAGGATGGTCCTTACCAGTCCACTGCAAGAGGTTCTGGAGAAGGAACACTAAGCCATCAGGTCAAATCTTTACTAAATTAACTTAAATTAATACACTGAAAGTTTCTGTTGATCTTCAAAACTGAATTTGCTCTGTCTGCTGACTTGCCTGAATGTGACTCAGGTAGCTGTGTATTCGCGCGACAGGTGCCAACAGCAAGGAGAGCAGTTTCATTTCCTCCCTCTCCATCTGGCTGCCCTGTAAAACAAGACACAAAACATTCTTCTGGTGCTTTAAGTGCGTTTTAGCCGAACAATGTTAATGGTAAGTCTCTTGAAATACCTGCAACATTTGACTCTTGTCAGGATGATTGAGTCTCTTGAACTCAAGTGAGAGGAATGACGCCAAGGTCGTCGTGTATCCGAGGTACATGTCTGAAAAAGCTGTCTGGGCAACACAAATGAGGAAGAATATGAAAACCTGTGCATTAATGGAAATGAAAAATAGACTGAAATCATAAAAAAAGTCACAACAGAGCATTGGCGTACATCGTTGTGGCCAATAAGCTGCACCAAGATGTCTCCAACCAGAGATTTCCAGTGTTCAGCTGATAACCGCTCCTGCAGGGTATTTCTGAAGAGCAGATGGCGCTGTAACAGCTGCTCCACAAACTTCAAATACGTCTGACTGGATCACAGAAAACACACATGCACACACACCATCTTTTACCACAAAACTTCTGCAACTCACAGTGGCAAAAAGGGTCACAAATCCTCTCCAGCACTTACTATGGCTCTGCAGTCATGTGGTGGGCCGGTGGGATCTTGTATTTGTCGTATAGCTGGTTTAAGGTTGACACATATTCCCACTCGGAGTGCAGGAGCTGCATCGCAACCTGATGGCGTGCATCTGTAAAACCCCCCAAAAAAGATAAAGGTGGTGAATCTGCAAAATTAGAAAAAGAAAAAAGAATTCTGCATATGTACGAACGATGTGTGAAGTCACCTGTGCCTTCACTGAGACCGGCTTTGAGGCCCTGCAGGAAACAGTGGAGGAGCAGTTTTCCTCTGGACAGGCAGGCAGGTGGAGCAGATGAACAATCACACTGACGTTGTACACGCTCCGGCTCAGCTATATCACTGCTGCACAGCAGTGGACAAATAGCAGCATTTACTACTTACAAACTTACCTAAAACTATTTACAGTCTCTACTGTGTATTTTATTTCACATATCTAATTGCTTTATAACTCAAGGTTTGCAAAACTAGAAAAAAAAGTGTTACTCTATGGATAAAATGTTGATAAATTGTTGCTAAAATGAGCCTGCATTACTAATAAAGGTCCAAATGACTCATGAGACAAAGCTGATCTGAAAGGATGAAGTTAATGATGGACAGTAGGCTACAATGATACCATGCTGAATTTTACACTGTATGCCAGCAATAGCAATGCATTCTTCCAGGTTTGTGGTACACGTGTACCTTTCTCTTTGCTTGGATGTGGAGCTCTTTCCATCCAGCTGAGGTCTGTGTCTGTTGCTGTATAGCTGCACGATCTGACACCTCATCACACTGAGTTCCTCCTGTAGTTCACAGAGCACTGATACTGAGCTTTTGGTCTAGAACTAGCTGAGCATCATCACTTTACAGTGAAATATGAGAAACCCTTTTGGTTAATTTTTAAGTCTTACCCTCAGTGAGTCGACTAGAGCCTCCAGCCTTAGGGCTTTTTTCTGACATGTCCTCCTGTTCTCCTCCAGCTCTTCTCTCAGGTATGTGTCTCCATGTTGGATCTGACTGAGCTCCAGCAGAGCACTGGTGAACCCCGACTTCAGCTCTGAGACCATGCATTGTAACTGGAGGGGATGACATAGTATCATCTAAACTCTATTTTGGTCATCAAATTTCAACTAATATTTCTCACAAAACTAGGCTGGCTGATGAGGGAAGGTGCAGAATACCTTGGAGATTTCAGTAACAAGCTCTGCCTCCTGAGGCTTCATGACCTGTGCAGGGAGGCAAACATAAACACATTAATAATCACAGTGTGTTTGCTGACACTCACTTATTATTGTGCACAAACTGTGCGTGACCCCATATGAGCTTTCTGATTTTTCCAGCAATCAGAAAACTGACTGTGAAAACAAGACCAGAGTGATGATTTTGAGTTTGTGCTGAGAAAAAAAAAAACTCTACTTTTGTCTTTGCAGTCAGATTTCTGATTTACAAAACCTAAAAAGTTCAGATGGAGACTAAGCAGGCAAGTCAACCTATCTCCCTCTCAGCAGACTAAACCTATTTTTCTTGTTATTCAAAGTACCCGATTTAATGACTTCTGCGTCTTGTTTGTTTGTGGTACCTGCTCAGATGTTGCCCCTGCCAGCAGTCCCTCTGCTAAGGAAGTGGCAAGCCAGCCAAAGAGCTCAGCCCTGCAGGGGAAATGGCTGCAGGAGCCAAGATCCCTCCTTATAAGTCTGCTGACAGAAGGAGAGGCAGGGATCATCAAAAAAAAAAAAAATTAAATATGCATTGGATTCATTTTTTTAAATCTCAAATAAACCGGATACGATCACTTTGTTATAGAGATTCATTATAGCCTTACAATTATTTCTAATTCTACAGAATAATGCACATCATGTTTTGTTTTTTTTTTAATTATTATTATTATTATGCTAGACTGTGGTTTGCAGAAACAAAAAATAATAATAATAATAATTTTTTGAACACATATACATGTTAGGGATGTCTAAATATCCATCAATCCACTCACAATACACGACATAAAAGCTGATTATTGAAGCAAACAATGTAACAGAAAGCTAAAGCAGCTCACCTCAGTCAGAGCTCCTCAATAATATTTCTTCAAACATCCGAAAGAGGTCCAGTAAATCCTAAACACCTCCAGATTTCCGTTTTTCTGCTGTTCTAACGTCAGAACTGGTTTGCGGTTTGAAGGGTCGTGAGGCTCTGTGTGCTGCTCTGTGCAGACAGCAGATGTCCTGCATGACGCTCAGTGAACTATGAAGCAAGTGTTGCTTCATAGTGGATTGCCCGTTTGGTGCTGTTGTGCAAATGTGCTCTGTTTTTCACTTTATTGAACATATTTAATTTTTTTAATGTCTATATTTTAGTGACATGACACTTAAATAAAGGTCCAAGCATTTTCAATATGTAAATGGAAAAAAATTACATTTTTATTTGTTTGTTTATTTAAAAGGGACAGTGAGGTTTGACATAGTTCCAATAGAGAGTGCGAGACTGATGGGCTTCAGTTTATAGTTTATAGCTATGGCGTATGGACTGAAAAAACATCAATAAAAATGTAGAGCTAAAAAAAGACCGTTTAAAACGCCTTATAGGCAAAACTCCCCACAAATCCCCACCATAAATAATGTCTATATGTGTGCTGACTCAGAGTATATTAAGCAAATAAAAGTTGTATGACTATTTGACAGAAATAAGTCATTACTGGATTATGTTGAACTGTTACCTGGTTCTGTGTGTGTTTTACAGTAAGTAAATAAAAACATTTTCTCGTTAAATTGATGCAGAAACTGGCGCACAAGAATTCACCACAATTTAGAAAATGGTCAAAATTTCTTTCACCTACCCCATTTCTTGTGAAATACATTTTGCAATGCCTGCTTTGTTGTATTGTGTATACAAAGCATTACGAAAATACGCTTAACTGAGATATGAACATTAGTATGGGAATATTATATGTATTTAAACTGTATATGGAAGCCAGTAACACCCAGTCTGTATAATTATTTTGTGTAATTTCTAGTTGTATGTACATTCCGCCCGCCTCGATGACTCCACCGGATAAACCGAACGCACAAGTTTCTCTGTTGTTTTGCCCTGGGGTGTGGCCAAGCGTCATTGCTCAAATTTGATTGGCTGCGTGCTTCATGGAGTTTTTAAATTGTTGCAGCTGCCGACAGACTCACGGAGCTGTCAAAACAGTCGCGAGGAAAATCGCGTGACCGGTGAGAAATCACGAAAACTACTCCGATATGCAGAATATTTATTCACACACATGTATTTCTGTGAAGCTGTAGAGCTTTCTTTTTATTATGGGGAACAGTTAGATGTTGATTTTATCTAAATTTGGTCTTTTTTGTTATCGTGTTCTGATATGAGCTGCACAGCTAGCGTTAGCTGGATTCGATGTGAAATAAACCGTCAGTTCTGTTAATAACGTTTATAATAAATCAAACTTTATATTTATAGCAAAATTTATACCTTTAAAATATTGGAGAATCAATTGTGTAGATTTTCGGTTTACCTTGAGGCTGACGGATTGGTTTGAAGCCTCGAGCTGCTCACCTTATTGTCACCTGAGCTTAGAGGATCATATATCCACACATTAACCTGACTTCTACATAAACCTCTTTAATGCCTTATTAATGTTAGGGCAGTTGCGTTGTGTTTGAATATCATTTACTTTACATCATCATTGCCAGTATGACTTCACGTGGAGATACCTTTTTTTATTATAAAATGGTCAGAAATAAAATGACAATGTGTAGAGTTCTGCTACATGCTCATACATAGTTATTACCTTTACTGTGAATTTTGATCACCCTTATTACAATTAGTTACCCCCTGAAAAGATTCATTGTGACTGTGGAAAATTCTTGAACTCCAAGCAGGGAGCTTAGCCTTTTTGAAAACAAAAAATCAACCACAGCAAGCCTATTATGGCAGTAAATATATTACATTTTGCTGTTGCACTGGATTTTTTTAATTAATCTCCGCATGTCTGACATCATAGTGATGTTATTTAATGTGGTGATTATTCAAAACAGTATAATTCTCTTGATATATTATTGAATATTATCAGGACCAGTAATGTGTAAGTAGCCTAATGTAAGTGAACTTTAATGTGCCGTTTTCTCAGCTGTTTGGGGGGGGGCTGAAGAAATGAGGACAAGCGAGTTTGACTCTTCATCTGAAGATGAGGTTGGAGAAGAGGAGCTGACTCCACTGCACATCTCGTGGTTAGTTTGATGAATTTAACAGCTGTGTGGATGTGTACTTGTTTTGCTGATATGGACAAAAACAAATATCACTCTGCTAACACACAACTTGGTTTTCATTGGCTTTAAGGTTGCCTCTGTCCATAGTAGGGTGCCCGCAGTTTCTTGGAATATGTGCACTACCAGGTAAAATAATTTGTTTACTGTATTTGCTTATTTTTCTAAGGTATTGTGTATTGATTTTTTTCCTCCTAACTGATTTTTTTCCTCCTAACTGATTTTGTTTTTGCTTTTTTTTTTGTTGTTTCATTTTGTTTTTGTTAAACAAAGGTTGCAAATACAAAGAAATCCGCAGATGTCTGCAAAGAGATATTGGTAAGTCAGCGCTGATCCTCACTAGTGCTCAACAAGTGGTTTTACCAGATGTAATTAGCATTCGCAAGCAGATGTTTGAATTCGACCACTTAATCAAAAAGCTAGATTTCAGCATATATTTTAAATGTTGAAAAATAATTTGTTAATTGTTATAACAAAGTCAATCTTTGTTGTCATTGCACATATACAACAGCATTGAATGCAACTCTGTGCACAAAGTCTGTCAATTTATAGTATGTTGGTATTTTTGGAGTCAGAAGTCACCATATTTGAACTCGTGAGTAGAGTGTTGTCACCTTATACAGCCTACACTCATTAACAGTACAGATACCTTCTAATTAGTGCACATTAACAAACTAATCAAATACTAGAACTGAACTCACCAGAAGTTGAGCACAACCTTAATAGTGGATAGTTTTTAACTTCATGCAAAATATTTTATTCACCTAGCTATCTGATTCATGATTTAATTTTTGCACAGTACTTTATAAATTGTATGTTTATGCAGAAATTAGCCTTGAGTGGTGGAAAAAAATGTGGTTACCCTTGGATTTTCCAGTTTTACAAGAGAAACTTGTGTTCTTGTTTACAGAGGAGCTTCAGAACCAGGGGGTGCAGGATGTGTTTGTTTTCTGCACAAGAGGAGAGCTTAGCAAATACAGGGTTCCCTCACTGCTGGAGGTCTACCAGCAGCGCGGCTTCAGGGTTCACCACATGCCTTTCCTAGACGGGGACGCACCTGAGCTGAACCAGTGCTGCCAGATCCTTGAGGAGCTGCAGGTCAGCCTCAAGAACGACAGAAGGACGGTGATCCAGTAAGTCAAATCTGAGTTCAGTTTAATGAGAGAGGAGAATTGGCATGTAGTACTGTGCAAAAATCTGAAGATATATATATTTTAATCTTTTGCTAGTAAAATGGGGGATTTATTGAAATGTGAAACATGAAAACACAATATAAGATGAAGAAAATAGAGTTTGTATCATTTGAACAAGCTCGAAAGTCGATATTTGGCATGACCACTTTCATTCTTCAACACATCCTGAACTAATTTCAGAAAAATATCTTGTTTGTAGTTTCATGAATAGTTTTCCAGGCTTCTTGAACAACATTCAAAGCTCTTCTTTGGATGCTGACTGACTTTGGTTCCGTTGTGTCAAGATCATCCCATGCTGCTTTAAAAAAGGTTGAGCTCCAGGCTCCGTGGAGGCCAATCCACAACCAATGGTGTTCCACTGTGTGCTTTTCTGTCCAAGAATGCTTTTTTTTTTTGCATTGGGTGTGTTTTTTGGATCATTGTCATGTGTCACGTTTCCATCTAATAGCTTTTTTGGACTCACCTTGTTGGTCGATTATATTATATTGGCATTTTCTGTAGATACGATGAAAGAATTCATTCTGAAAATGTTCAGGTACAAGGACTGCACTCAAGATGTGTGAAAAAGAAGCCAATGCTCAAAGAAAACGTCAGATCTTCAGAAAGCCTGGAGATCTATTGTTCATAACCTCTTAAAATTTTATTAGAAGACTGGCTGCTTGGAAGTGACATTTAAGAAATGTGGGGTGGCTCAAGAAAGTATAGGCCGGCAGTAAACGTGTTAAAAATAGTGAACCTTGTTTACATACAGTGGTAAATGATTTCCATTTCCAGAATAAGTGGATGGATATCATCTGAAATGCTGGGTGGTTCTTTGATCCCTTTGAGTCATACAAGACAAACAAATCAGTTTTATAGAAACAAAACGATTTAGTTTTGCAGTTTCCAATAAAAGTTTTGACAGGATGCAGTTTTATTTGACGCATTATCAGGGTTTAAACAGAGATACCTACAGCAGCAGATCAAAATGGATAGTAAAGAGAGATTTTTTTGCCGCTCTATAAAACCAGGAGACGTGAAGTCAGCAGAGCTTTTACTGCTGTTGCTAAAAGGCCCCCGAGAGGCTCTTAACTCTCCCAGAGAGCTTATAAAGCTACTCGCTAGGCAACAGGAGGAAACTGGTTGTCCTGGATTTGTATGATATGAGTGGGTTTTAATTTGAATGCTGAGAGGCATCGCTACCACAGTATTCCCTGGCCAATAAAGGACACCTTAGTATCATAAACTTTGAAGTGCCAGATGGCATCATATCACCACAAATACTATTTTCAGCTCCTCAGGACACTTTTTATATATATATATATATATATATATATATATATATATATATATATATATAAATATATATATATATATAAATATATATATAAATAAATAAATATATATAAATAAATAAATATATATATATATATATATATATATATATATATTTATTTATTTATATATATATATATATATTTATATATATATATAAATAAATATATATATATATATATATTTATTTATATATATATATAAATATATATATATAAATAAATATATATATATATATTTATTTATTTATTTATATATATATATATTTATATATATATATAAATAAATATATATATATATATATATTTACATGAAGTATTAAGATGATAATTCCCATCCACACAGATACACAGACACAAGCTTTGCTTGACTGCGGCACCTGTTGAGCCTGTTTTGATGAATAGTGCCCTTCTGCCTGGGGCACACACAGAAAAGCACTCTCTCATTTTGGCTGTTGGGTGATTTAAAATAAACTGTTTTCATACCTAAGTGGATTAGTGTGACAGAGCCTGGGCATTAATCTCCTCCTTTCCACCTGCTTACTCCAGCTACCAGCAGGACTGCAGCTCCCACTGGGGACATCGAGGTCATTGTGTCCTTAATTTCTTCATAAGACTATTTAGGTGATTTAGTTTAAATTCCACAGTTCAACACAGAGCTGGTGTAAGATGAACCCTGTTGCCAAACTTGCAACTCAAATCCATTCATTTTAGACAGGTGTTTAATATGATGAAGCTTTAGTTTTCCACTACTGAATTATCTGACCATATTCCTTAACTAGTCCAACTCTACAGCCTGAAACAGGCCTGTCTATACCAGTCCTGAATGCTCCAAACTGGGAGGAGGAAGCTGGCTTAAATTCAACAAAGCAACTGACTCAGTTGTATCCGGCCTCATCAGCATTATTATGTTTCTTCATAGTTGCCAATTTTCTAATTTTGGGTATTTCTGTCTTACAAACGGCAGCTTTGACTTAACATTGAAGCAGAACACTCAGACTCCCCAGTCTCGACAACTCTGACCCTACACTCAGTTTCTGGCTTCCTTTAAGTTTAATGGGTTTACGCCACTTAAAGAAGACTGTAAGCCTGGGACTGTGTGTAGATACTGTTTACTGTCAAATGCTGATGTTGCTGACAGCAACTCAGCTGAAGAGCTGAGGATACAGACTTTCCTTTCTTCCCTATAAAGGGAACGAATCTTCTCCTCTTGACTTGGTTTTATATTTTTAGAGAAGGCGTGATAAATTGAAAACGTTCCCTGACAAATCTTCATCCCCTGCAGTGAGCAGATGGTTATGTATGGAAGCTTTGAGATAAACTAATACTTCACATATGATCATAGTTACTGCTTAGCAACACTGATTTTATTACCAATTAGTCAGCCTATTAAAAAAAACAAAAAATCAATGTCTTAAACAGGTGACAGCTGAAGTACAGCAAAAAATACAGATGTTCAATTTGTAGAGAGAGAGAGAAACGGGAGCAAAATATTTCCCGGTCCCTTCTAGTGAAATACGAGAAGTCGATGCTTTTCTTTGTAATAACTAATAATAAACACAATGTCGTTGTGCTGCTCTGTTGTCAGAGAAAACAAGACCTTTGTCTATAAACTGAAAACGTATCACCTGACAAACTATTAGATGATTTATCCACCAAACGAATTTCATTATCACTTTAGACCTACTTAACGAGACAAGTACATTTAGTCAGGTATTGTACTAAAGTACACTTTAGATATTGATATGGTTTTGCCGACCTGTACACACTGATGATGATGATCCAAAATTATATTGGTAAACAGCTCGTTGGGCATGAGGACTATATTTACTTTGCACTGTAATTGCATGAATTCAATTCTGCTCAAGTCGCTGTGATTTTTAAACGCTATGTTGCTACTTTGTTCCTCGATGATTTAAATACTCGTTCCACTATTGTTCAAACTTGGCATCTTATACAGAACTATTTCCTCTTCAGGTAATACCATTGTTACAAGGGCACAGCACGAGATATCGAAAAGCCATTTCAGAGACAGGATTAATTATTTATATAGTTTTCTGGTTTACAGTTGGCTCCACCAAACCGGTTCTTGGAGCCGAG
Source organism: Hemichromis elongatus (assembly GCA_015108515.1). Lineage (NCBI taxonomy): Eukaryota > Metazoa > Chordata > Actinopteri > Cichliformes > Cichlidae > Hemichromis > Hemichromis elongatus. The sequence continues at coordinate 33,187 of VUQR01036448.1, forward strand.
TGCCAGTAAAAACAACCTCGGAATTGCCCCTGCTTTACTAACACAGCTAAACACAGTGGTACTGACTACGTGAAGAGATTGCATTATTAGCACAAGAACGACGTTTTAGCAGCTCGACTTCCAGTTGGAAGAAGAACAGGTTCAACTACATGAATATAACACCTCCCATGGCGGGAGAGCAACTGGTGGGTAGTTCACACGAACTACCCCTGACATGTAGGGATCCTACTCTAAGTACGTTTGTATGGCAAAAGGACTAGCTGAGCCGAAATGTAGGCTACATAAACGTGTACGATACAGTGATTCATTATTCACGCCAACATTTAAACCCCAAACCGCTAAAGCCGGTTGAACACACAAGCCTCACTCGGTGAAGAAGTTATCGTTATGTGCTGTTCATTTTCTCATTTTTCATTTTGACATTTAGCTAATGTTAGCATCAAGCTAGCTGGCTCGACAATGTAAACAAGTCTCCCCAAGGCCATTGTGTCTGCATCTCAAGCACATTCCAACTAGCCCAGCTATTATCAGTGATAACGCCTAACACTAGATACAGCCAATCACGTTTCCTTCTCAGGGCTTTAGGCCAAAAGTGCGAACTCACGGTGTTACGGGAAGATTTACCGCTGCCATCGGCTCTCTTCCGTCCCTTGACAGTTTGCATGTGAAACCGATCTTTTTATTTTTCTCAGGTTGACATAGACCGATCGGCGTGTGAAACAGCCAATCAAAAAGGCTAACTTCCTGGAAAGGCGTAACGCAAAGAAATCACATGAGCCAACGAGGGACACTCGGTCCAAGGAAGCGCGCGCGCGCGCACACACAAATCGCTGTAGAGAAAAGGATCGTTAGCGACCTCTAGCGATGGTGCCAATCAAACTAAAAAACTCCAAGCCAATCTGCAAAGGGTCGCCGGGTATCATATTAAACCCCGTGAATTAAGAACGGGATGTCACTCAGGTATCAATGTGTGTGAAGGCAGACTAGCAAATACTTTTGTCAATATTCTGTAGTCTTTTCTGGGGTCATCATCTAGTCTTAAAGTTTTTCACCTTAATGAACCCTTTTTATGTCTTTTTCAGAGCTCAAGCAAAGAAGACGAATGTTCTTAAAATTTCAAAACAAACTGTTTTGTTTAATCATCACAAACCTTGTAGTTGGTCTGCCCAATAAGATAAGAAATATTGTGTCTGATATTCACTGTGGTATTTAATTTTTGAAGCAGTGGTTCTTTTTACTGGACAAGCAAGGATTCTGGGTACAACTCCACGGATAAGGACTTAGAAGATGATAAAGGTCAGCCTCATTCTCTTGACCACTGGGAATCCTACATAATGAGAAGCAGGAAAAAGAGCTGCACAGGGCAGGTAAGGATAAAGACTAGCTTATGTTCAATAGACCTCTATTTGTTGTCAGTATTTAATTTTGCCTGTCTAACCATAAAGACAATTAAATGCTCCTTCTATTGTCTTCCTCATACCAGAGGTAAGTAAGTAGTGCACCATTAATAACAGTCCTGGCAGTGACTTATCTCTCTCACACTGTGAAAGTTTACAGACAGTGAAGAACAAAAGATGAAGGTTATAAAAAAGTATTCAGTTTTGTCATATTCACAGTATTAATGTTCATCAGAGCATCATTTTTGCCTCATCAATTACAAACAACTTTTTATGTTATACATTTTTATAAAATTTACATTTAACCTATAAAATACATTTATTAGCTGTATTCTAAACTTCTATAATGTAGATTATTTATTTTTCACTTTAAAAAATGTTTAAATAAAAAAGTGAAATAAAAAAGTTTTATTTATTTCAAATTAAATCTCCACCCAATCTTTCATCTTCATGCAAACAGTTAAAGAGTGAAACCTTCTGTAGTACAGTATAATCCTTTCATGTTATTATTCATCATAATTAAAACCACTGACTGAAATGTCACCCTGTTACACTCTCACTCTGACATCTGGAAGAAAATGCAAAGAGGACTGAAGATTAAATTAGACCCATGTCTGTTGATCAATGGTCATGAGAATTTGCATAATTATGATGAAGGTACTGACCTCTCAGCCCGTTGTTCCCTCAGTGGGCTGGTTTCAGTCATTATACAAATGTCCTGTTTATAAGGTTGGAAACCTGCAGTCAGCTGAGACTGAAGAAGTCACCTGGATGAGTGAAAACGCCACGTCCAGATGAACAGGATCGACGTTTGGAGACACCCGTGTTTGTAGCGTCTCAGCAGGGACAATCTTACATGAGAAAGTGGAGAATTCCTGCCTGAAAACAGCACAAAGAGCGCGAGAGCCTTAGTGCATTATACAGCAGTTTATCCTGAACGGATGTGCATTTCTGATATTTGTATTTTCTTTAAATAAAACTATTTCCAACACAGAGATTCAGAAATTTTAGAAACCAGTGAACAAAACCCAACAGAAAGCAGGGACTAAATTATCCCCTATAGACAAGGATTCCTAATCCTGTTGCAGCGAGGGCCGTATTAAATATTTGGAAATTGGTACAAACTTAGTAATTTTGCTTCTGTACACCACCACAGTGAACTTTAAATCAACCCAGGTGTGACTGAAGTGCAGACTTTTATCTCGAATTCAAGACTTTTAAAAACTATGATATAATTAGAGATGTTTCGTCCCTTAACTTCTGAGGTTCAGCATTTTTAAAGGTGACCCTGCACTCTTGGAACAAAAGCGCCTTCCTGCCGCTGCTGCTGTTGATGTGAGGGCCAGCTTTGACGTCAGTGTTTCTCTGAGCCACTGTGTGCAGACAGGGCTCTGTAACGGACGACTACTTGGTCACATACTTGTGTGCAGGCCAACTGGGCGGCTGCAGAGGGCTGCTATGAAAAGAGCATTTTATTAACGGCCGGCTCAGCAGGGTGGTAACAAGGCTCTTCTGTAAGTGGACGTGCAGAGGAGTGGGGGCACCCACATGCACAAATATTGCTGGTACGAAATAAAACTACCTTTTACTTCTCAGTGTGTAGAGTATAGCAGGCTACGAGGTGAAGAGACGTCTTTTGTCACACATCCAGTCAAATAAACCTATATGATCTGTGTATTCTCTTTCACTGCTACCAGCATCTGCCACAAAGACCCTCTGTGAGGAGGCCTCTGCTGCCCTCCGCCCTCATATGGCTTCCATTTGTTGAAGTCAGGGGCCTACACTCTCTGTGACCTACAGCAGTAGGTCAGCGCACACCAAGAGGTTTCATTATGAATGAGGATCCAGTCTCTGTGCCGCTGGACCCCAGGCTGCTGCTGCCCTTCCTGTCTCTGAATCGCTAAACCAAATGATGGATTTCCACTTTCTGTTAGAAGAACACCATCAGTGTATCCTACCGTGGATTTGGTGACCGTGGCACAAGTTCACCTCTGATAGGGATGATATCTTAAAATGACCATAAACCCCCAACAACTGTTTAAATATCTGACACCTCAGAAGCTTATTTCCACTGACTGACTGTTGTTTGGAAACACAAATTAACCATATATAATATTACTATTCCATTATAATATTGTTATAACTGCAAGGATTGTGCACATTGCACTGAACCAATCATTCAATTCCCAATAGACTTTGTTTTTAAAAAAACATTTGAAGTGAGTGGTATCCTCAATAGGTAGTTTTCCTGTACAATGGGTGATTTTTTTTTTTATGAGATAACATAAGGTAGGACATTTTATTTGTCCCATAAGATCAGAAGTGTACCATTTGGATACTGGTTTAGTTTGGGCTGTGGTCACTTTGACAGGTGGGCGTAGACTAGCTAACCGCTGTTTGCTAGGCTGTGTTGCGTGAATTTGTGCCTCTGGATTTATTAAATTATAGAACAAATAGTTGTCCTGTTGTGGAAGAAGGTTTCTGCTTCAGTTTTGGTGAGTAAAAGCTAAGAATTATATCTGTATCTTAGCTTAGCTGCTACTTTTATGTGTCTCTGTGCAATCACCTTTTGCTAACCCTTCTTGCTAGCATCAGCTAGTAGCCTAGCACTCCGCCCTTTTTTTCAAAGATGGCCAAAAATGAGAAAAGTTTAAAAATACCGGGTCAGAAACCTATTTGTGAATTATGAGGTCTGCGGTACCCATTAGTCATATCATTATAAAATTACCTGAAATTTTTACACCATTTTTCATTTATTTTTATTCATTACTGTGCCTGTAGCTACACAGGTAGAGCGGTAAATGTTAAAATGACTTCCTCATTTAAACTTTTGCATTTACTAGAAAAAATAAATATAATAAAAATAAATACAGGTGCAAATAGTGCTAGCTAAACAGTTACAAGTCTTCTTTTAAAGGGTGAGGACACGCGTCTCAACAGTAGTGCCTTGATAGAGTAATCAGTGACTGTGGGAGTGGACTTGGCAGTGGTCTGGCGGAGGGAGGTTGTGTTTTATTAGCTGTGTTTTTGGCCCATGAGAAGAAGGTCTGTTCTGTCCTCTACAGGACACACAAGTCTGTGACAAACACCATAAACAGGTTAAGTACCCAATCTCGTTTTAAGGCGAAGGTAGCTGGATGTCTGGGCCTCTGTAACAAAGTGTCATGATGACACATTAAACGGTTTTCTTAGATTTAGGAAACGATCTCCAATTAAAAGGTAATTAATATGAAGATGGCAGTTTAACAGACATCATACAGTCATGTAAAATGCTGAATAATAAGCCTAGGTTTACTAAACACAATTACTGGATGAACATTTAGGCTGCTTTCACACCTACTGTTTGGTTGGGATAATGTATGAAAGGAAGTTGATGGCTGTATTGCTCCGTTTCCTGCGCTCTGCATGTACATACTGTGTAACGTTTGTCTTGGCAAATAAGCCTAAAAGTAGACGCACTGTGACCTTTGTCATGGATCCTTGCTGTCCTGACTTTATTTATAGTTTTTGCCTTGCTCTTGTGTCTGTACGTGTCATTTTGTCCGCAAGCACGACAGCGTGAAACGTTTTGATCACCATGGTCAACTTAAAGATTTATTGGTCAAAAACTGTGGTTCTCACGAGCGTTGTCAACATGTAGAAAACACAGTGTAAATATTTAAAATGTCATCTCACGTCGTCCATCTCAATATATACATCTGTCTTACTACCATGGTTCGTAGAGTCATCCCTCTAAATAAAGACATGATTTGGGCTCATTGTCTTATGTTGCCCATTTCTGACTCCTCCCAGACTTAAACTGGGAATCTACTGCTCAAGCAAACGTGAAATAAAACGTTTCCTTTTATTTTGATGTGGTGTGAATGTAGTTTTCTTCTAGTAAATGTTTCCTCATTGACTAAACACTATGACTAAGCTATAATTTGTGTTCCTGTGGACTACAGATTCCTTGGCCAAAGTCAGCTCATGCCAGTATTTGTGTTTCCCTTTGAGCTTGATGCTGTAAACCCTGCAACACCTCAGTTCCTAAAAATAAATAATAAATAAACACAAAACATCAAATTCAAATGTACGTAGCTCTAGATCCACACATAACAACTGTGTCGGTGTTGCGTGTGATTTAGGACAGGTGAGCTTCGTCATCTTTTTGTTTGCTCTTTGTTTGAAATGCAACATCAAGTCAAATTGTGAGTAAAAACAATCCAACAAAAAAATGAAGAAGCGCTAAAAAAAGCTTCATAAGGCTTCACTGCTGAGAACACACGGATGGTTCTTTCCTTTAACTCAGGAAAACAAAGAGAAGTTGCAAACTGAAGCCGCTCTCCTCAAACTGTGACCTTTAAAAAACATTTTATTGTAAAATTTATTCTGCATTTTGTCCAATTCAAAATGTTTGAGGCTACTGGTTCTGGACTGAAGCAGCACCATACAGATCAAAGACGTGTCAGGGCTAAAGCCAGCACAGACAAAGAGTGCACCCACACGAGGTGATCCGTACCGTGCACGAGGGCGTTTCACTCCAGTCTGTTTGAGTATTGTGATCACTTGTCAAGGTGGACGCAGGCACGTGCCATCTGCACCTGCACACAGCTCCAATGAAATAGAAATTTGTTTGTGTCAAGTAATCAACACATGAGAGACTGTAGTGTCTCACCACTTCTCTGTGCACACGTGCATACAGTTGTCAAGCTTGTGGTCTTGAAGAGCAGTTTGAAAGGAGCATGTGTGAAACACAGAGACAGGAGTGGAGCTGCTTAGCAAAACTGAGGCTCTATCCACATGTACAGGTGTTTCAGTAAGCTTTTCTATGCACTCCTGATCCCCAAGGATTAAACCGAAACTCGATCCACGATGTGGTGTGTGTGCGTGTGTGTGTGTGTTTGCACAGAGACCACAGTATTAGACACAATTATAATCTGCCTGTAACAGCCACAGGTGCCTGAATAACTCACAGTTTACCGTTCTGTCACTACAAAACAAAGTTGTTTCTTTGGTTTGATGACAGTTTTCCAAGGGAGGGCTTGAGTCTACGGTTTGGTCATCTTACCTCACTCTGGTTCCAGTATTAATAGCCCAACCTGTAGACACACCTCGTCCCATAGACTGTGGATAAATAGCCTAAAAATGGAAAACTCTCAACATGGGAAATAAGGGGACAATTGCTGCCGGGGCCTCCTCCCCCTCTTCTTTGAAGCCAGTCCAGGCAGTCTGGTTACAGTACACTATTCAGGTGTAAATCCTGCCATTCTGCATCCTTTCAGCCTCATACCCCTCAGCAGCAAACTGTCAAAATCATAGTTTAAATGTGTATCGCTGCATGAAAAGAGCATTACCGTCGTTATGTTAGACTAGATCCCAATCGTGGGTGTCAATGGCACCAACACTTCAGCCATGCGAATGCTCTGTAATTTCTGCTTCCTGCCCTATGAGCACTGAAAGGGCAGCTTTGTTCCCAGTTTAGAGGTCCTTTTCACTCAAACACGGGGGTGGGGGTGGGGGGGGCCTGACGGCAGGGTCCATTAATGAGTCCAGATTTGACATCAGGACAAAGCAGAAAACCATAAGAAATCTGTGGTGTCATAATCACTTTATTTTATTAAAGGTTTAGTTTTTTATCATAAATCCCGTTGTGTGAATAATTTGGCTCAGAAAGCCCAAACCTTTATTTATGCTTCATCTCTGAGACACGGCTTCTGGTGCACACGTCTGATTCTGAACGTTAGCTGAACTAAATCATTAGGTCATTTCTACCATGTCTGTGGGATGCTGCACATCCTTCCAGCTCCACCCGTTTTCCTCTCTACACACCCATGAAACAAATCAAGCCTCCGTCCCAAAAGAAACCTGCATGATTTTTTCAAAATAAGAGCAAGGCAGGATTCTGTTTTATTTTTGTTATAACCATGCCACGTTTTTCATCTGTCCCATAAGATTATGAGCAATGTAACACACACACACACACACACACATATATATATGAAGATCTGCATTATTTTTTTAAATTGGACACAGATCTCCAAATTTTCTAAAAAAAAGTTGAATTCGAGACCATACACTGACGATAAGTAACTAAAATAGGTTCTTTGACTTCCTGAATGACATGTTACAAATCATACTTTCCTCAGTGCCCATATTAATATTTCAAGACAACAACAGTGCTTTTTTTTTTTTTTTTTTTTTTTTTTTTTTATTTTTGTGGGTTTTTTTTTTTTTTTTTTTTTTTAATTTTTTTATTTTTTTTTTTTAAAAAAAAAAACCAACCAACCCCCCCCCCCCCAAAAAAAAAAAA
>VUQR01036448.1:40892-55243 GCA_015108515.1 Hemichromis elongatus
TTTTTTTTTTTTTTTTTTTTTACTATTTGAAGGGCTCATACTAATTATGTCATCATGTGTCCAAACCATGTGGGACAGGTAATAGTTTTTCATGTTTTATGAACACATGAACTTATATTTTATTTCTATAGTTTTTATATTGAAAAAAATCCATGTAGTGAAATGTGTGATTATAACAAAACCTGGAGTTCAGAGATAAATCCCCCCACAAGAGGTTGTTTACTGCGGGTGAAAAACTTCATCAGCAGCAGTCCTGCCTGTGAGAAGCAGTTGACATGGCCATCTGCTCCATGTGCTCTTATTTTGAAAGCAGGTATCAGAACTTTCCACAGCTCATTCTGAGCAGCGTGATGGCGGGGTCCCCCTCCTGAGGTTTGACAGCCAGACCTGGTTTCAGGCTCTTTCCTCTGCACACAGCCGAGCATCCTGAGCTCTCTGCTTCTGCTACTCGCCGGGACTTTTAAACTCTCAACTTCGCAGCTTGGAGCTCAAGAAACACACCGTGAAGAAGGACTAAACAGCCACAGGTGTCTACAACAGGTGAGTATTTTTTTTTATTGCAAGACGTTGTGTATTATTTTCTGAGGAAGGATGGGTTCGTCTTACTCATGTATATAAGTTATTTGTGGGCTTTTCTTTTAACCTTTTTTCACAACTAACTCTGTTTTTACATCAACTTTTTACATTATGAATATTTTAGTGTGAAAAACTCAGATTTTTTTTTTGTGTGAAAAATTGAGATCAGTGTTTTCTTCATTATGGATTTCATTTTCTGGATCACATTTAGTTAAACATTTAAACAGCCCTGACATAAATTCAATATTTATAAGTATTAGCCCATAACTACAGAAATCATTTGATGTATTATTCACATGAAATATCAACAATATGTAAAAATCATGAACATAAATAAGAATAATAGTTTTTTTGTCTCCCCAGATGTTATGCCAAGTATAACCAGACGTTTATTATCAAATTCATTGTTTTTATACCACAAAGTTGGCCAGGGTTGTTCCAGGATGTTTGCCTGTGGCGTGGAGGAGGCTGCGATAAATCTGAAAACGGTCTCTGAATAAAGCCCAGGTTTATGGGAGTATAGTTCTTCCTATATGGATCAATGTGATGACTGTAAGACCTCCTAAACATGAAGGTTGTCACAAATCTGATTTCAACTATAAACGTGTTTTACTTTATCTGCTTATAACAAGTTGAGGCTCTCGTCTTTTCAATGTGCCGCCGTTTTTTAGTGATGTTTCCTTCAGTATGATTCAGCTGTCATTCATAGCCTCTGCAGCCTGTTATTACTCCTGATCGTGTGTTAAGCACATTTCTTAAAGCTCTTGTTGTTTATTTGATGCTTCGCCTCAGGCCTGAAGAACAACTTTGGCATTAAGTAGCATAAGTTCACTCACTGCTGCTTTTCGCACTGCGACATGTTCATCCTTTTTTCCATGTTGCACTTTTCTAGTAGCGAGAGCGAGAACAGCCTCTCTGATCAGTTGATCTGTTTTTTCCTCTCAGTGTCTCAGTTGCATTTAGACCCATTGAATCCCACCGGCAACACTTGTTCTGTTTTAAGCTTTTATGACATTAACAAAATAACAAAATTCAACATATTGTGTGTACGGGAAGTCTAGGGAGTACAATGCATGCATTTATTTTGCAGGGCAAAAACCCAAAGAACTGAGTACTGGAAGTGAAGGACACGTGTCACAAATGCTTCGGTTACAGCTGAACGTCTGAGGAAGAGTCCTGGCTGCTTCAAGTCTTCCTTTATTACCTCCAGTGTGTTTATGGTTACCCTGTAATCCAGCATGGACTGCTTCTGTTAGCATTAGCATTTAGCATTAAGGTCAACTTTTTTACTTGGTAAAGAGGAATGGTGGGTAGTGGGCCAAGCCACTGTGGGGCATACGGGGATGGATCTGAGATGTCTGTATAATTACAATTAGAACAATACATTTTTACACCTGGTGTATCACATGAAACGTTTGCCTCATGTAAAGAAAATATTAAAACAGTAGTTGTCCAAGTGAGGCTCAAAGCCCTGCATGCCTCCCTCCATCACGTCTCACTCTTGTCCCGGCCTCCTGCCTGAATGTGAGCAGTGTTAGGACGTGACGGGAAGGGCGGACGGTGCTGTTTACATAGCCCTGGTGTCGTCAGAGCTGCCATAGAACAGGTTTCACAGGGAACAGATCTGGTCTTATGGGCCCAGTCTCCCTGGGAGTGGACCTTACCACAGCGGCTGAATGGATGCAGTGTGGAGCGGGCCACCAGCACCACTCACACCAAACCCAGCTGCTAATGAGCTGTCACTTAGTCCAAACACCGACTGGCTACTGGCCAAAAATGTTTTAAAGTAATTAGAGTAGTAATGTAAGCTAGTTACTATAGCTTTGTATTTATATATGAATTTTGGGGGGTATATAATTTTTATTATCAGTTCAGATTAGTTGCAGTAGTTTTTGTTTTAGTGTAATTTATTTTATTATTTCCAGTGTTAGCTTTAGTATTATTGAATTATTGTGATAAATTTATTCTTTATAAAAAAGAAAACAAGTTCAGAATCTGAAATCTTTCTCTGCTGATTCAAATAAATGATCAGAACCGATCACAACCTCGCAGTACTACACCGTCTCAGTATGGCAGGTTTAGGTGTGGTTTTACTTAAATCCAGGTCGTGGCATGCAGGAGCTCAGATAATAGTTTGTAATACGTTTACGGTCTTATTTTAATTCACCGGTTCATTAACGGTTTGGACTAAGGTCTCTTCTTTCCACTTCAAAATGTAGATTGCTAGATAGATTCCAAGTGTGATGAAGAGTTTGTTCCTGCTAATTTTCCTTTTTCCTTTTTCAGGATAAATATGATCAGGTGGACAGTGCTGATGTCTGTGTGTCTGACTGCCATCTCAGCTACATTTGATGTTTATGAGCAGCAGTCCTATATGGGTAAGAAGCGCAGGTCGCATTAATCAGCGCTGGCCTGTAGCTGTCCAACGACATTTTTAATCCCTGCGAGTACGTTTTCAGATCACTCGGAGTGTGTTGTTGCCTTCCTACATTGTGTGCGTTTGTGACCTTCACAGACCCAGAGGATGTGCTGAGTGTCATCATTCCTCTGGAGGGTCCACAGCGTCCTCCGCTGGGGGGAACGCTGCTTTTACCGTGCTACTTTGAGGTGTGTAACTTGCAAACTATACATTTGTTTTGTGCGCCATTTAGTATATAGAAGAAGGGCATAGCCACTGTGACATCGTTGGTTTGTGGACTTGACCGGTGGGATAGATTGGGCTTTAATGTGTCAGACAGTCTCAGCAGAACTGACATCAAAACAACATTAGCATTTCTAAACAAGGCTTGTTAGAACAGGGTTGGGGAATAGAGCCGCTTAGTGAGCCAATGAAGTGACAGAAGCTTTGATGGAGTTACCACCTGTCTGAGATGTATGTATGTATGTTTGTGTCTTTGAACCCTCGAAAAAACACTGTTTGTGATGTTGCCTCTCATGTAGGATCACACTGTTGAAGACCCCGGAGCTCCCACCATTGCCCCCCTGTCTCATCGGATCAAATGGAGCTTTGTGACTAAAGAAAAGTTCACAACCATCCTTGTTGCCCAGGAGGGAAAAGTGCATATCACTGAGAACTATGAGGACCGAGTTCAGCTGGTAGCTTATCCTGGGACCCCAACAGATGCTAGCATCAGGATATCTGAGCTGCGTTCCAGTGACACAGGAGCGTATCGCTGCGAGGTTCAGCAGGACATTGAGGACAGCCACAGCTTCATTCATGTCCAGGTTCAAGGTATGAAAAGGAACTGTTACAAAAGTGGCACATGATGTCTGTGAGGAGCCTTTTCAGTTGATTTATGCGATATTGTTGACAAAATGACAAAAATTATATAGATTTTTTTGGTCACGTCACACCATCAGTCTTTCTTATTGTTATCCAACTCTTTGTGTCTGCAGGTGTTGTGTTCCACTACCGGGCCATCATGGGACGCTACAGTTTGACTTTTGAAAAGGCGAAGGCAGCGTGCACCCAGAACAGTGCAGCGATGGCTTCACCCGAACAGCTCCAAGCAGCTTACGATGGCGGCTTTCACCAGTGTGACGCTGGCTGGCTCTCTGACCACACAGTCAGGTCATTCTCTCGCAGCAGAGCCGGCAACCACCCAACTAGCAGCTACTCAATTTATGACACGACCTCTCATAAAAGCAAGAAAACAAAAAATATAAAAAAACTAAAACTAAAAAAAAATCTAATTCACTTTTTTAAACTTAAATTTAAGCCAGCACTCCTTTAAGAAGTCAGCATTAATCAAGCACAGATGTTTTCTTAATTTTTAAAGGGTTTTCGTGGGCGACAGAATTAATTATAGACGTGGACGTGAAATGTGTCAAATCAGGCTCTTTTATTAAACGGAAAAAAGGCATTTAAACTGCATTTAGATTCAAAACAGAGAAACAAAAATATCCCTGAGCAAAATTGGTCAGACTTAAAAATGAAGTGGTATTTAAGTACTTTAAGAACATTTTCAGAATGGTATTGTCTTTAAATAATAATAAAAATAATGATAAATGTCAACATAAAGTGCAGATTTTCCTGTTAAAAAATGAGGCAGAAACATAAAAGATTATTTGAGCAGCTTCGCCTTTAAACTCCGAGTAACCTCAGCCAACATTGTTTTGTACATTAGGCTTAAACAGTGTGATCGTCCAACACTTTAGTGCAGAAATAACAAACCCATAGACCCTACAGTACCTCCATGCTTATTTACTGTCCGTCTCTTTCAGACAGTTACTTAGACAAACCAGCCTGTTCACAGAGCTCAGAGCAGCTCTCTGTTTGTTACTCTGTGACCTGCAGCTGAGAACAGTCTGTCACATGGACAGAAGTTCAGGACGAATCAGATACCAGGACAGACAGCTGTGGGTGGGTCCCTGCTGGACTGGACCACTGCAGTGGGCAGTCTGTCTGCTGCTGTTTGCTGCTCCTTTGTGGTGGCATCTTTACACTGTTGCTGAGCCACTGATGGTTGAGTGTAGTTTGAGTCTTCATCAGAGACCTCCATGGTGTGATGCAGGTGGCAGAAAGCAGGTAAAACCACTGAACATGAGACATGACTCACCTCCACGAAGCTCAGTCACAAACCTGTAGCAGACAGTTCAAGGACGTCATTAATCTACACAATACCTGTCAACTACAGAGCTTTTTAAAGAAACAGTAACAATAAGATATACATTTTGTTTACCTGCATGGCTCAAGGACAGAGGCCAGCTTTTGGAGTTTTACAGCTCTGATACAGTTAAAATGACTAGATGTGCTTTTGTGTGTCTAAAGACGCAAAAACAGCCTCTTGATTCTATAGTTGACGAGAAACCATATAATAAAAATAATCATAGCGTCAGGTGTTCCGATCACTTCCACGACCACATAACTTCAAGCACACAGACATGCAGCTTGGTGAAAGTGTCTCACTGTCAGAAGCTCAAACTCCAGAACGTCATGTGTGCTTGGATGATGCCAGGAGAAACGTACTGGTACTTTTGGGAGTTGCGGTTGCCCCGTAGTTCCAGTGAAAGGAACTCTTAATGCTTCAGCATAACAAGAGTTTGGGGATGGCTCCTTTCCCTTTCCAACATGACTGCACACCAGAGCACAAACCAAGGTCCATAAAGACATGGATGAGTGACTGTGGTGGGCAAACACTTGACTGGCCTGCACAAAGTCCTGAGCTTAACCCAACAGAACACCTTTGGGATAAATTAGAACAGAAGGAGTTAGGGTTAACCCTAGCCCAGGCCTTCTTGTCCAACATCAGTGTCCAAACTTACAAATGCACCTCTGGGAGAACGGTCATAAATTTCCATAAACACTCCTAAACGTTGTGGAAAGCCTCTCCAGAAGAGTTCAACATGTTATAGCTGCAAAGGGAGGGCCAACATCACATTAAACCCTATGGATTAAGAACAGGATGTCACTCATGTTCATATGTGTGGGAGGGCAGATGACTTTTGGCAGAGTATATGCTCTTCTCCCTCCGGTCTGTGTGATGCTAAGAGTGGGCCGAGTGTTTCTGAGGCAGATGGTTTGAACATTAGCAGAGGAGGGATAGTGGGTACATTGGACTAAAGATGTTGAATATGGGCCTGTTGGGCAGGAGAAGGAGGAGATGCAGAGGGTCGGTGTGACTGAGGAGGATGCTACGGATAGGTGAGCCTACTGTAATCTAAATTTACAGTAGATTATGATCCCCAACTTGCTTGAAATAGTATATTAAGAAAAATTATGTAATTGTTTATTTACACATAGTGTTTTCAGAGCAAGGAACCTCTTCCCAGTCCCGTGTGTGAAGCACCAAGGCTCTGTTTTCTTTCTTAGTCATCTTTACCAATGAATGAAAATAATCCTAAGATGTTCCTCTGGGTGTTTTCTTTCAATAGACAATTTTTCCAGTCTGCTGTCTTCTCTCAGCTTCTTTGAAATGTGTTTTTAAAACACTTTACTGTGGATTTATGGAAATACGTGAAATCAACAAATTGTGGTCAGAAGTCAAAGAGACAAAGGCGATGTGAGCAGAAGCATCATGTGCTCATGTTAAACTTCTATACAGCAACAAAGGTTAGATGAGTTTAGTTTTCATTGAAAGACATGTTATTTTATTTATTTACATTATTTTGTTTAACCACAGGTACCCAATCCAAAGTCCTCGTATGAACTGCTATGGTGACAAAGAAGAACAGCCTGGGGTCAGGACATACGGCGTGAGGGATCTCAATGAGACTTATGATGTTTACTGCTTCACAGAGAAGATGACAGGTACACTGCAATGTCCTTTAGTGCATTTTAAACTCATCCTTTCATGTTTTGTAATCTTTCTTCTTCTTCTTCTTCTTTTTTTTTTACAAACCTCTGTTATCTGAATCAGGCAGAGTTTTCTACACTGCGACTGCAGAGAAGTTCACCTTCCCTGAGGCTCAGTTGGCGTGCTCTAATAAGGGTGCTCAGTTGGCCACTACAGGTCAGCTGTACCTGGCCTGGCAAGGAGGGATGGATGTCTGCAACGCTGGCTGGCTGGCAGACAGGAGCGTCCGCTATCCCATCAACATTCGTAGGCCGCAGTGTGGAGGAGGGCTGATCGGGGTACGAACTGTTTATCTTCACACAAACCAGACAGGATATCCTCTTTCCAAGTCTCGCTATGACGCCTTCTGTTACACAGGTAGGCCATCGTTCAGACGATAAAAGCATGCATGTGTACATCTATATTATTACTAGTTATAGCTTTGTATACTTAGAGACCAAGGGTAAAAAGAGATATGCATAAAGAATGAACGTGAAAAGGCAACAATACCAGGAGCTGGAGCTGGTGGAAAATAAATGGAGAAATTCATTTTACATATACTTACAAAAGATAGACCTTTGGAACAGAGCTTTTACTCTGAAGGGAAATAATTTCCCTTTACAGTTTGTGTGCCATTTTTACAGTCTTCTAACCACTCGAAGGCTATCGAGTGAGCGTTTGCAGAGAAGTTGAGATTTTATATGCAAACTACAAGCAACTGCAGCAATCTGCTCGCAGCCAAGGCAATTTTCACCAACCAGTTTACCAGTCAGAAGGTCACTGACTGGGCTCTAGTCACTGACCTAATCATTCATTATAAGGTCCTTCATTATTAGGTAGGCATTTTCCACTAGATCATACTGCATCACATGGCCTAGCCATGCAGTTTGCCTTTACAAGTATCTGTGAAAACTGGGTGGTTCTAAAGACATCGCTGAATAAAAATCACTGTGTAGGATGCCAACAATTTCTTTCCCTCTTGTGAAGTAGAAATGTTTAGGAAACACAACAACTCAGCCAGAAAGAGGGGTCACCAAGTGCTGAGGCACACTTGGTGACTCGACTTTGGAAGTAGTAAGGGAAGTCATTTCCTCTGTCACCTCCAGAGTCCCCTGATGAAGGCGGTTCAGGGATGACAGAGGAGGGCAGTGGTGTGCTGAGTGTGACCACCGTGACACAGAACCCAGAGGTGTTCTTCAGGAGGACGACGACAGAGAGTGAGGCCGCTGGAGAGGTGGAGACTATGAAGCCTACGACTGTGGACTTCACCTACGCAGGAAGCCCCACCGACCTGCCTCTGCCTGAGCCGCCAAACATCACAGAGTTTGTCCCAGATCTGATAGAGCCAGCCACAGCACAGCCGGATGTCGGTGGGGAGCCCAACAAAGGCTTTGTGATACCTCCATCTGGTCAGTAAATGAACTGCATGTTATAATAACTGAAGGAGGACCAGAGAGATTCCCTAATAATGATGTTCCTAATAAGTAAAAATGGTTCCGACCCACAGTAGTCTCTCCTGATTCCTATACAGGCGTGGTCTTCCATTACCGTTCAGCCGCTGGCCGCTACGCTTTCACTTTTGTGGAGGCCCAACGGGCCTGCCAGAGTGTCGGAGGCTCCATGGCCACTCCACAGCAGCTGCAGGCAGCATATGAAGCTGGATATCAACAGTGTGATGCAGGTTGGCTACTGGATCAGACTGTAAGGTAAATCTGGGATGGGGTTTTCACAGCGAGTGAAGAGATTTCTATTTTAAACAAGGGTTTATAGTTGTTTGCTCTTGTTTAGGTATCCTATTGTGTACCCTCGAGAAAGGTGCGTTGGAGATCTGGGAGATCAGCCCGGGGTTCGATCCTATGGTCTGAGGCCGGCAGACGAGACATATGACGTGTACTGCTACACTGACGGGCTCACAGGTGATAAAAATGGTTAACTTTATCTAAAGTTTTAGCTATGACTTTATTAATATTGATTTTTGATTTTCCCTGTTTTTCCCTGTTATCTCGCTCTTCTGTTCCACAGGAGAGGTTTTTCATCTTGGATCAGCTGAAGGTTTCACTTACACTGAGGCTGTTCGTAGCTGTCAAGAGCAGAACGCTATCGCGGCCTCCACAGGACATCTCTATGCAGCCTGGAAAATGGGCTTTGACAAGTGCCGTGCAGGCTGGCTCCTAGATCATAGTGTACGTTATCCCATCAACCATCCACGTGCTGAGTGCGGAGCAGGAAAAATAGGAGTGCACACTGTGTACAGTCACCCCAACCACACTGGCGACCCTGAACCTGATGCCAGATTTGATGCTTACTGTTTCAGAGGTAAACACTGATCAGCTAATTGTGAATGTCTCTATAACTCATTATCCCTCACAGGTCTAACTACACTCAGCGCTACTCTCCACACATTTGCTTTTTTTGAACTCTTCTCCCAATTTCGGCTACCAGGGGACAGAAAACGAAACATTCGTTGACACTCCTCAGCAAAAAACCAACTTGTCTTTCTCTGAGACAGGGCTTCGTGTCACTGATACCTTATACCATCATGATCATCATTCCCTTTCTCTGCTTCATTTTGTCAGCTGACGTTCTACTTATTGCAAATGAAACTGGAGTGAACGTCACAGATATCGAGGAGGCTCTACTAAATGTGACATCCATTACTCATCTGTTACGACCTGGTGAGTTTCCTTCGGAGCATGACTGGATTACCCGTTTGTTCCAAACGCACAGTTAACTTTTGTTCACAAGCTTAACTTTCAAACTCTGTTCTCAGCTGTTCCCTCCATATCTCCTCCCATCGATGTCGACACTTCAGGCTCTGGTTCAGGCTCAGCACACAGTTCTGTATTAGATTACACATCTGGAGGTCACTCTGGAGAACACCCTGGTTCTGGAGAACCTTCTGGGTCTGGAGACCAGATTTCCTCTGGAGATCCATCTGGCTCTGGAGATAAGGTTACTTCTGGAGATGGCTCTGCTTCTGGAGACCTCCCTTACTCTGGGGACTTGTCTGGTTCTGGAGACCTGGCTGGTAGTGCAAGTGCTGACCTACCCAGTGGAGAATCAGGTCCTAGCAGTACAGATGTTTCTGGATCAGGTAGTGGAGAAGGATCCACGATCAGTTTTCTTTTTTCAGGCTCTGACTCAGGTTCTGGAGGACCTCAAGAAGCTGGAGAGGGAAGCACAGAGATCCTTACCTTCCCTTCATCTGATGTTGGATCGGGAGTGCTGAGTGGCAGCGGGGATGCACCCTGGTCTGGATCTGGTTTCAGTTCTACAGAAAGTGGTTCTTCTGCAGACAGTTCTGGAGAAAGTGGTCTCTCCTCTGGCATGACCTCTGGTTTCATCACCATTCAGGAGTATTCTGGGTTAAGCAGTTTCCCATCCAAATTTTCCTCTGGAAGTGGTAGTGGACAGTCAGGAGAACCTTCGGGGAGTGGAGACACTCAGATCTTATTGATAGATGATAAACTCATTGATGCAACCACCTCCAGTAAATACAGTGAGCTTAGTGGAGGCTTCTTCAGTGGCTCTGGGGACATTTCAGGATCAGGCGTTCTCAGTGGTGACGTCAGTGGAGACCTCAGTGCCTCAGCCTCTGGAGGGGTCTTTGAATTTTTCCCTGGTGTGACTTTGGTGGGTTCAGGGTTGACCGAAGTGACAGGGTCATCGTCTGGAGTGGAGGAGGAGGCGTCTGGGTTTTTACTCTACAGTTCTGGAGAGGGAAGTGGTGGATATCTGTCTGGATTTGGAAGCTCAGGGTTTCATTCTCTGTCTGGATCAGGACTTTCTGGATACGGGTCCTCAACAAGCGGAGAGGGAGGCAGTGTTACATTCCTGTCTGAGGATTTAATGACAAAGGTATCTGAAAACACACCACCAGAGGGCTCAGGTGCCCTGTTTTTGGAGCTTGGTAAAGGGTCATTGGAGTACAGTGGAGAAGGAAGTAGTAGTGGCAGTGGCTTTTACCCTGGTAGTGGAGACACCGACTCATCTGCCACCAGCGCTAGTTTTTCAGAAGGTCCTTCTAGACATCTGCCAGTGACCTATCCCATCATTGAATGCAGTGTGGCAGAGCGCACCACAGGACCACCGGAGGACCCTAACGACATGGCGCTGCCAGAGACCCCCGATGATGTGCCTGTAAGTCTGGCCCCTGTGGTTGTCCCGGCAGGACTAGCAGCACCTCTGCTTACAGTGACACCAGCCTCCGTTCAGACATCAGGCCCTGTTGAAGGTTAGTAAACATATTCTCGTCACAATTTGCATTTTCTGCTCTGGATTTAAAATGTGATATCTTTAACAATATGGTAGGTGTTAGTGTATCAAATCAACATGAAGTACCGTTCTCTGTAGCTGTTTATGCCAATTAAAAGTTTCAGTTCATTAGTTTTAATTCTAGAGTGTTACTATAACCATAACCACAAGGTGTCTGCTGCTGCTGGCTTGATGCGCCAGCTGCTGCAAATGTGCGCCTTTGAGAGGAAGAAGTGTTGTTTTGTTGTACTTCCTGAAACGAATGGTTAACGTTACTGTTTCCTTACTGTTAGCTGCATGTTACTTACTCTGTCCATACACAATAAGTCATTCTCACAGTGACACAGACTCCTGTCGGCCTGTGGCTTTGGTGAGACTGACACTGTGAGTGGGAACCACCTCGCCTAAATGTTGTTGATACTTTGACCTGTGCAGGTACAGTTTAGCACACCAACTATCATCTTCTTCTAACATTCAAGCGGTGCGAAGAAAAACGAACACGCATGTTAAATGTCCAGAATAGAAACAGTTCAACTGTGTCACAAACAGACACAAAGTTTAAAGAGAGAAAAATAAATGAATGATCAGACAGCTTATATATTACAGTCTTATGGCTCAGGAGGTATAGTTGGTCGTCTACCAATCAGAACATCGGTGGTATGACTCCTGACTCTACCAGCGAGTAAGATACTGCACTGGGAGCTGCCCCCTGTGCATCCATTGTATGTGAGTCTGGGAACATCAGGCTAAAAGGGCCTGGCTATAGAAACACCCCTGTGTGTGTTTGACCAGCACATTTAACTGTGATAAAGTCTTATTTCTATTACTTTCCCACAGCTGATTGCGAACAGACCCTCAGCTTGTAATATTGGATATTCAGTGTCACACGCATTGTGCGAGAACATTTTTTAAACATTTTTACATTTACACTGAAACTATTTAACCTTCACTAAATCAAGTAAATGTCATCCAGGAACAGGAATCAGAAACAGTGGTGATTTTATTGTCATAAATAATTGCAGGGTTTTAACTTTAGTTTAGTGACTGATGGAAAAGTAAGCTATGAATCCTGTTATGGGCACGCACCAGCTAGTCATGTGTATTTACTTTTTCCTTTTAAATAAAGGCCTAGAGACTGGCTGCCTGTAGCAACGGCTAAGTGAGCGAAACTCTACTTATTGTGGGGTTTTTGCCCATGGCGAGTGATAAATGGACCGGTCCTTAAATAGCACTTTTCTACTCTGAGCACTTAAAGCGCTTTATACAACTCGTTGATTCACCCAATCACACCAGCACTTTTCTAAGTTTGTAGTGCTGTATCACTGACATTCACAGTGTGGCGGCAGCATCGGAGAGCAGCCCAAGGATATTTGGCATGCAGACTGGAGCAGACTGCACGCCAAATATCAAACCACCAACCTTGTGGTTAGTAGGTGACCCACTCTACCACCTGAGCTGCAGCCACCCCCAGCGTCTCTGCAGCTCAGCTTATCAGTGTACAGTAAAAATACTTGAATTTTAGTATTAGTATTCAGGGAACATACCTTAAAATTGTTACTTTGTTGTCTTCATTTGCAAAGCTGTGCAGGATCTGCATTATACGTGAAAATGTCAGACTTGATGATTACGTTTCCTCCTGACTGTGCTAACAAGATGATAAGGCGTTAGCCCAACAATCACTGCACTTACGGTGTCACACTTTATATATATTAGGCGTAACTTGAGAAGCTTAACAATAGATTTATTTTAACAAATACAGAACAACTTGAAACAACACTAATAATGTATAAATGCAGCCGAACCGTGTTTGCCTTAATCTGCTTCTTAATCTACGTCTTTCAGTATTTGACTCTACTATACTTGCACGCGTCGCATCCTTCAGCCTGACGAGGCTCACGGTGATGCTTTTCCACTCCAGCAGAACATCACAGTGAACACTTTGGGTTTTTTTTCAGGATTTCCAGTTTTGCTGTTACTTTTGAAATCTAGTCAGTTGGTGTTTTAAATAATGTGTTATATATATTTGCTTCCTTGTATCATATTTGTTATTTTGCCTCAGTGGAGCTCTTTGCAGTTTAGTTTTGGTCTGGTTTATTTAGTGTTTCTTTATTGTTGTTGAGCTGTCAGTTGTTATTAGTGTCAGCTTGTGTTTTGTTCCCAGTCTGTCTTCTCTGTTATTTGAATTCTAACTTCCTGGTGTGTTAACGGAGCTAATACCCGCTTTTGTTTGGATCTCCTGTTGTTTTTTCCTCAGTCTAACTCTGCTCATATTTATTCCAGTAGAAGATTTTTTGCGTGTCTTGTTTTTGTTTTGAACTCTTGGTAAATATTTTGCGGTTTGTGTTTCTCTTTGGATTTTCCTGTTCTTATATTTAGAATTGGTCACACTTAC
Organism: Hemichromis elongatus; assembly: GCA_015108515.1. Classification (NCBI taxonomy): domain Eukaryota; kingdom Metazoa; phylum Chordata; class Actinopteri; order Cichliformes; family Cichlidae; genus Hemichromis; species Hemichromis elongatus. Next base: position 54,390 of record VUQR01036448.1, read on the forward strand.
ACATTTAAGCAGTGATTAGTTCGTCTGTATAATTCAATGTTAATGATAACACTACAGCGGTGAGTGTGGTCAGCTCTTAGCGAAAGCCTTTAACATCACCACCATCGCCCCTGCATATGAGAAACTTTGTAAACGCCTGTTATATGTCATTCATGAAGGACGTGTTGTGTGAATCCGTGTGCGTTCTTGTTTTTAAGGACGTGTGGACCCGTGTGAACCGAATCCCTGCGGCGATGCTTCATGCACTGCAGAGGATGGCGTTGCCTTCTGTGATGGTAAGTTTCTCATTTCCTTGCCTGACAGCAGCTTCATTGAATACCCGTTAACAGACTTTGCCTGTAACATTTCTCTGTTTGTTGTTTGCATGTGTTAAGTTGTTGTTGGTCTGCAGTCTGTGCATTAATCAGCCTGTTATCTGAAGGTATATTTCCAGATAAACATTTAACCTGTTGTGAATGTAGTCACAGTTCATGACTCAGCAGTCTCACTGTCTGACGGTCTGTTTTCATCTCTGCTGTTGTGTCCTGACCCTGTTTTGTTTCTCTGTGTCTAGCTCCTGGTCTTTGTGTTGGCACATGTGGCACATGTTAGGCCGTTTGTCAAATGTGTCGTCTCTGCTCTGAGGATTTACCGCGTTTGTGTCACGTGTTTGTCACAAGTGCCTTCTTCAGCCTGTGTGTTGTTTTTGGTCTGCCATGCCAGCATGCTTGCTCTGCTCATGTATGCATGCTAAATCTAACTGCTGCAACATATGTGGTATCATATGGCTGCTTTCATCCTGCTGGTAGTGATTTTCTGCTGCAACTAGCAAAGGATTCCAAGATAAACCTACTGCAGGGATTAGAATCATTAGG
>VUQR01036449.1:6112-28601 GCA_015108515.1 Hemichromis elongatus
TTAAAATGGATCCTTTGTTAATTTGTCTGTTATTAAGTTGCCTTTTCATGCTAGGGTCATTCATTGTTCAGTATTATTTCACTTTAACAAAACCTTCCTCTAAAAATGGTTGAATAAAAGGACTGGGCTGAAACTGAAACTGGGCTTTATGTAAAGACGTTTCTAATAAAGTCCTTTATCAGTACACATTAGTTCTTACACATTGGCCTTCTGTTTAAAAATAATTCCAAAATGTACCACAAGATGGAAACATAGCACAAGCGAAACGGTCTACCTGCTCTGTGTCTGTGAGTTTCAGGGGGGAAAAGACCACAATTAACAATAAAAAAAAAGTATCACACTCTAATTTTATTGGGGAAAAGTTCAACACAATAGCATTAAAAAACGAAATAACTTTTTACTTCGGATTTTTTTCTTTCAGCTTAGCTCCGTTTCCCTGCACATCCAAACATTCATTTCTGCATTTTCTGCTTTTAATTTCAAGCAAAACATTTTTACTCCATGTACCAGACTATTACCTCAAAGAGAAGATTTAGGTCAAACTTTATTTGAGTGGAATTTGTATTTGCATTTTAACACAGGCTTGGTAGTGTTTGCATATGGCAAACGTCAAGCAAGAAGTTGTCAATTATGGGATGTTTGGCATTAGAAGTATTAACAGTATTGTCTTTAAAAAAAAAAAAAGGATAATGAAAATGATGAATATACATGTACAGATTAGCCCAGAACATAGTTAAAAACACAGTGGTATAGGAAATTAAACACTATTCACATTCAGAACAACAGTGACCTGCGTCCATGTCTGAAAAATTAGTGTGAAAAGCGTCATGGTGACAGCACTGGTGAGGAAAATTAGCAGATAAGAATGAATATGTTCATTGTCTGTCTAATTTGCTTCCTGCCACTGTCAAGGTACGAGGTACAAGTGATATGCTGGAAAAACTTGTTGCTCATCAAAGAACTCCAGGTTTGATCTCAGCAAGGATGAAAATACTCATGATGTAACACAAGATCAAAACTAGAGTTAACCATTTTATTCCAAATTATGAAGCAGTGACTATGAAATACTTGTTGTTGCTGATAAAACGGACAAATTGAGCCCTCTTGTGGCCACAGATTCTTAGAAACGTGGCTTTGAAATTAAAGTGAGCTCCACCTTGAGACACAAAGAAAACCTGACAGTTCAATGCTTTCTTTGTAACTTACTCTTTGATGACCCAGCTATTTACTGCTAAATAAAAGGAGGATGAATTAAGTTTTTAAAAAATGTAGGTATCATCCATTTGTGCTGTGGTTTTACCTTTTGTATCAACACCTGCTGTGGATTTTGGGCATGCATGTAAGCTTTATAACAGCATTATGACATAGTTATTTCACTGTGGAGAACACTTTGATTTTATTTGCACGGTAAACATTGCATTCTTCTTCTTTGTCACTTTTGAACCTCTAATCTTATCCTCAGGTCATCTGTTTTTTACATTTTATGTAGATTTACATAAAATTTTAGTTCATTTAGTTCAAATTTGATAAAATTTTAGTTCTGCCAGCAGCTTGGTTAACCTAGCTGCTGGCAGAACTAAAATGTTGAACATCATGCAATGAGGAGGACACATTAGGACACTTCATTTCTTTCTGCATTCTGGTGATTTTTGTGCAAATGAATTTGTATTTTGTTTCCTGAATAATTTGATCAAAATTCCATATATTTTATGGAAATATCTGAACTCATTTAAACCATTTGTCCTATAACAAAGAAGCTTTTTGCCCGTGCACAGCAAAGAGTTAGCCCTTTTTTCTGGTTACAGTTAGTGATTAATTAAAAAAAAAAAAAAGTAGATTTATTTCATGGTGCAGCAAAGGCAAGATTGTCACTTATGGCAGCAGATATGCTATCACAGTATAGCATACCCCAGTACCAACCGAGTGCAGGCAGCTATAGGACTACAGCACCGTTATCGCCCTGGTATATTTTTGTAACATGATATCCTGCATGAGCTGGATGGGTGGATGCACTGTGGACTTTCCCTGGACCACACTGACCATCATTAGCTCTTAATCTGGTGACTGCCGGGATCTATTAGCATCAAATGGACTTCCTGACTCAACTCTCTGGAGAACAGATACAATGTGCTCGAAGGCGCATTACACATGAAGGGAAAAATCATAGGTTGGATGCATTTCTCCCTCTATTATTTAGATACAGGGAAAATATTTCCTCCAGTTCTTCAAATAAACATTTATTAATACAGGCATTATATTTGCTAACCAATTTGTTCAAAGACAACTTGCTTGACCATAGGCTATCATACTCACCCACAGTCTAACCTCTGATTCATATATTATGTCCTGCAAAGACACAAGACCAAGAAAAATGTGAATTAAGAAAAACAAGAATGCTTGCTTAAAAAAAGCTGATAATTACAGACCTTAAAGCCACACAGTGCGGCCTTAATGCATGCTCAGTCATCAAGGTAAGGGAATCACGGAAAGCTGATTCTGAACAGAATCAACAAGAACTACAATTGAGTATTTCTGATAACTGTTTTAATTGTTTTAATTAGACCACATTAAGACCACATGGAGGGCATCTCAGAGTCCATACTTGACTAGCTCACTCCAAAACCTTCATTTAGTTTCTTTTTAGTGATGGTTTGTTTATTTGTTTGGCTTTTTCAGGCATTTAGTGGTGAACTGGTGTGCTTTGTATCATTTTCCTGCTACATAATCCACTCAGCTTAGCTTCAGGGCACCAACTGAAGGTTGGAGCTGAATTTATGGTTCACTCAATTACAGCAAGTTATTCAGGTCACAGTAACACCACCATATTTGACTGTATGGTGTTCCTTTTATGAAGTGCTACGTTAGATTTATACCAGATGTAATGGGACGTAAACCTGTCAAAACATTTTGTCTCGTCAGTCCACATAACATTTTCATCAAAGTCCTCTGGATCATCAAGATGCTTTTTTTTGGCAAATGTCAGATGAGTCTTTTTGCTCTTTTTTTGGTCAGCAGTGGTTTTTCCTTTAGAAGTCTGCCATGGAGCCCAGTCTCATTATTATTGTTCAATAATGAACATGGAGGTAAGGAAGCCTTGCCTCTTGAGTAGTTGTTCTGGGTAATAGATTTCATCATGGGCTGCTTTAGTCCCAAACACTTGGAAAAGGCCCGGTAGTCCTTCCAGACTGACAGACGTGTCAGTGACTTTGATTCTCATCTGTTCTTGTGTTTCTTTAAACCAGGGCGTGATTTGTTATCTTTGAAGATTTTTTGGTCTATTTCACTTTAACAAACAGGCTGTATTTAAGTAATTTCTGGATTCAATAGGTCTGTCACATAGACGGACAACATTCACAGTGACTTTAATGTCTAATTTTAGAATCTCCAATTAACCTAATCCCATGCAAGTCTTTAGACTGCATGGGATTAGTTCTTTTCAGAGTATCTGAAAAGAACCCAAGCAGACACAAGGATAACATGCAAGCTCCACAATGTATGGCCTCCCACTGGATCTGAACCCAGGACCTTACTGCTGTGCCGCAACAGTGCCATCCTCTTATTAATGTTATGATATGATTCATATATTGTATTATTGCATGTTTTAATACCTTTTGACATTTCACTTCTAAATATGTTTGTATGTGGTGGATGTTTCAACAAGTTTATTCATTTTATCTAACAAAATTGTCATTTAAAACTGGCCCCACTTTTCCCAAAACCATCTTTAGGGGTGGTTTTGGAAGAGTGGCTGTGAAGAAATCATTCTTATGAAGGAGAAACAGTGAGAAAGGCCTGAGATATACCAAAATACACAAGAACTACACTGAGAATCAGTAGCTACAGGCCTCATGGAGTGATACATCCAAATTAGACATTTGATCCAAAGAATTACTGTCAGTATATACAAAGGGCATATTGGTCAGTAGAGATGTTAAACAATAAGTGGTGTATTACCATCTGGTTTCATATCAGGCAGTGATATTGGGGATTTTGTCAAAATTGATTGAATTATTAATACTGTTGTGTGTGTGTGTGTGTGAGAGAGAGAGAGAGAGAGAGAGAGAGAGAGAGAGAGAGAGAGAGAGAGAGAGAGACTCAAGACTTATGCACAGCACTACAAACATCTGTAAAAGTCTATGCTTTGTTTTGTTTTCCCAGCTCAGTCAGAGTATATTTCCCAGGTTTTTTTTTACAAAGTCACAACAGGGCGTAACCCACAGTGTGTGTGTGTGTGTGTGGGTGTGTGTGTGGCCTGAATGGGCCGTGGTGAGACTGACTGGCTGAATGCTGCTGCAGTGGGGAGTCAGTAACCTGATAGGAGAGTGAATCAGTGTTTTTCTCAGCAGAGACACAGAACATTAGTCCAGCTGTTCCTGTCTAACACCCGTCTTCTCTCATAGCACACTAACTACTGTGTTTGTGAATTTCTGTGTCCGTGTTAAAGCTGCACAAAACTGTGGCAGAAATATTGCTGTCAGTCTTATATTGACAGCAATACAAGATATAATTCAATATATATCATGAATGGTTTATATACACTAAATTTGATCTGTATATCATTTCTGACCTGTTTTTATTGTATAGTAAACTTGTTTTACATTGAATACCAGCTTATTCTTTAGAATATTAGTTCCTAATGAACCAAACATAACCAAAAAAGTAGACTAGAGATGAAACTGATTCACCCGACAATAGAAACCAAGTGATTTTATTCATGCAGCAAAAACTGTGAAGACCAACATAGATAGAGTTGTTAAATCATTGTTTAACAGTGTTATGGTTTATATTATTTTTAAAATTTTTAACAACATAATTTTCTCATTACTGGTACTGGATCTTTGGAAGAAAAAAGCTCAGTTTAATTGCAGTCAGGAACCAGGAGGTCCCAAACTCACATATCCATCTTTAGAAACTGGAAAAACTTTATGTACCATAGCTTCAAATATCTAACGACAAAAAAAAGGACAAATAACTTCAACACTGAGTTTTATTTAAATAAAAATGTGTATGACTAGCACAATACATTTGTAAACTTTCCATTAAAAAAGCTAAAAGTTCTTCATCTGGTTTTCCAAGAATCAGAATTAGGAACATCGTGTCATAGAATCCACGTGTGGACTTCTGGGTTGGGCTGCTGAAATTATTTTTTATTTTAACGCCTTGAGCTGATTCGAAATTGTGTTGCACTGTACTATACTGTGGAGAGGGCAGTTTAACATACATAGTCATTGTCTTTAATGTAATATTGATCTGGCTACTGGAGGCTGAGTGCTGAATGCTGCAGTGTGCTGAGAGATGCTGAGTCAGTTCAGCTGAACCGTGAGCTGCTGTACTGTAAGCATGTTGTGGGTAGAGGTTCATCGTGGCTGACTAGACTCATAAAGAACATCAAACAGAATCTCCTCCCAGTGCCCTGAAAGGCTTTCTTTATGCTTTACCTGACTCTGGTTGTCACCACAAACCGCTGAGTGCACACACATTTAATGCCCTACCAAAGAAAGAGATCAGTGAATAATTGATTAGTAATGGCACAAAGGGAGTAGGAACAATAATCACTCAAATCTAAAAGAATACAGAATTTGCTTTATTGCAATGATTTTATCTGATTGATCTTATCAGAGCTGAAACCTAGATTTACTGACCTACTGAGGCCATTAGTCCAAGTTTTTTTTCTCCCGGCAGGGCCCTAGTCAGCCAAACATAATCTCCCTCTAAAAACCTTTGATTTCATTTTTAATTATTATTATTTTCTTCTATGTTTTCATTGTTTTTACTCTAAACAGAATCTACAGTCACACACATTATTCTTCAGTGCTGCAATTCCAGATGTGGGTCAGAGCTAACTGTTAATGTATTCATGTTTAACCTGCTCCTCTTTCCCAGTGTGATTAATGCTGAGATCATTTAACAACAAGTAAAAACTATAAGTAAACAATAAGTAAAGCGAAACTGATGAAATGATCCTAGGTGACATCTGATCTTTGGCCTCCAAGTCGAAAGTCAAGTGTGAAGGTTTGTGCTGCACGTCAACTCTAATCAAACATCAGCTAATGCACGATTCCACCTCACCAATTTGATTTCACAGAATTGAAGCCATAAATTTACTGATAAAAGTTCACGGTACGGGCCAGGGCCGAACACTACTGCGTACATCTCCATGTTGGTAACTTCCTGTAAATACACCTGAAAACAACAGCCGTCAGTGCAGCTAAGAGACGCTAACTGCTCATTTGTTAGTATCCTGCCATACTTTCTCATGTAGCTCTGTCATTGAGCAAACAGTGAAGGCCTTTGTGTGTCAGATTACAGCACACACAATGTAGGAGAATAACCTATATTGTATGATTTAAGCACAGCAGAAAGTCTGTTTGTACTCCCATCCACCCAGGCCCAGGTTGAATGAAAAAAAATTAAATAATAGTTTATGTAAAAATTACTCTACATATGCACCGTATGCATTTCAACTATCCTAAAGGCAGCACATCTGTAAAACATTGGTAAAGAACTGAGACCATTCCTGTGACAGATTATATGTGCTCTCATTTGCTTTTACTCATTTAAAGCACCCAGTAACAGTTCTAGCTTTAGCTTTTGTGGTTTCACCGCACCCTTTACACCAAGTTTCTGGAGCCCATCTTATGAAGCTCTTTCCTCTTGTTGATTCTCACAATAATGGGTGTAAAGTGCATGTTGCTTGTTGTAAAAGTATAAACGAGCAGGCTGGCTCTTCGGCCCGAATCAGTACTCTATATCACTCTATATCACTATATTAATAATGTGTTAAATATGTAAAGGGAGTGCAGGTTTCCCATTTCAGTTGTCATTATGATGACAACTGACATGTTCCTGTTTAAAGGGAGTTTTTCCTTCCCACTGTCACCAAAGTGCTTGCTCATAGGGAGTCATGTGATTGTTGGGTTTTTCTCTGTATGTATTATAGGAGGATCTATTGTACTATATAAAGCGCCTTGAGGTGACTGTTGTTGTGATCTGGCGCTATATAAATAAAATAAAATTGAATTGAATAATTCTATGGACTTATTATTCTCATTGTTCCTAAATGTGAGGCTTATTTATCTTTACTTGCCATTACTTCACACACTAATACATTCTTTATAATAGTATGGGTTAACTGCACGGAAGCCACTAGAAAAGGGAAAGGAAATGCTAAATGAGATTGCAGTATCCAGCTGAACTGAAAATCTGTCTAGAGTCAGGCCTGAAACAGCCATAACTGAAAATCCCTGTCCAGCAGACAGATGTCTGAAAGCCATGGTTAGCTCTACTGCGACAGCTTCCGTCTGATAAAATGGTCAGCCACGTGGACTGTTGCTGCTGCTAGCTGCCCACAAGGATGACTGTTCTATATCCTAATGAGTCGAAATGCTCTTATTTAGTCGATAAGAATAAACCTCTAGCTGTCTGCATTAGGAGCTAACACTTGGATGTGGAAAAAAAAATCTCTTCACAGTGTCGCATTTTCTTTCCACCATCACGAGGAAGTAGGCCAACGTCTACAGATTAGGCATCAGTCATAAGTTTCAAATGAAAGTAATAGACAGACTGGTTAGACCAATCAGAGATAAGCATATACACTTTTGGTTGGTTTAAATTTGTGTCTATCAAGGAAGTGTTCGCTTATTAGCCAATAGGTCCTTGAGTTGAGGCGTTAAGGGCGGAGCCTGGACGTATAAAGTAAAGCGTTCAGTCATTCGGTACGCATTTCAGGAGAATCTAAGTCTGTTGTTTGAAGCTCAACGCTACGTCGAGTAAATATGAGGGAAATTGTTCATCTTCAGGCCGGCCAGTGCGGAAACCAGATTGGTGCCAAGGTTAGTGAAAATATGTTGTTTTAGGACGTTTTTAAGTTGCTTTATTTACAACTAACGCGTTCTTTGCACCAGAAGCCTGTGCTTTGTGCTCCTTATGTCCCAGATGCCACACCCTGGGAATATCAACGTGTCCTACTTAACTAATTTCTTAGCCAACATTTAACTATAGACATACTTATATTTTGACAAGTTTATAGAACCGTAATATGTCGACGTGTAAGTAAATAAAAATGGAAAAAATAAATGCGATGTTGTACAATTTAAATATATCCGTGCCTTTTTTTTTTGCTTTTGCTTAAAAATAACACAAAGATGTTGATAAGGTAACGGGTAGCTGTAATTGTTAACGATTTTGCGTCGAATTATCAGAAAATGAACTTGGCCATTGTTCTCAGTGTATGCTGCACTGCGGAAAAAAGGAAGTAAAGCTAATAATTGCCGACAGAAAACTCAGAGCCTTAAATGGAACAACCTATAAATGATAAGCTCAGGGGATTGTGGGTTAGACTGTAAATTTACATATTTTGTCGCGTAACTCGATATTTTTTTTATTTAATCTCAGGTACCGGCTTATTGCGGCCTACTTCGTGCTTTTGGTGCAGCCCGGCTTTTGCCTGTAGTGGGCGGTTAGTGACGTAGCAAGGAATGTTCGAATTCATACGCATAGTAGCCAATGGCGTATGAGACCGCGCGCGCCTATAGCAGAACGGCGGGAAGTTGTCAACCATTTTAAGCTGCCGTGAAGAATCTGGAACAGGGTTCATTCTTATTTATGACTTGCAAATGTTACACTCAATTACTGCATAATCATGAAAACTACAGAATGTTACATGTATTATAGTGTGCCTCTTAAAAGAACTCTAGAACAAGATTGCCCCATTTAGACAAGTTGACTTATTGCTACCTCATTTTTACCTTGTATTTTTATTTATTTTATTTTTTTTTTAGTTTTGGGAGGTGATAAGTGATGAGCATGGCATTGACCCAACTGGTACTTACCATGGTGACAGTGACCTGCAACTTGACAGGATCAATGTCTACTACAATGAAGCATCAGGTAAGTAATTGATCCATACAGCTTGGACTGTGGCTGTTGTGGGTTTAATGATATTTAACTTGACTTTTTTTTTTTTAATTTAAACTAGGTGGCAAATATGTGCCCCGTGCTGTCCTTGTGGATCTGGAGCCAGGCACCATGGACTCTGTGAGATCTGGACCTTTTGGCCAAGTCTTCAGACCAGACAACTTTGTTTTTGGTGAGTTGCATTATATTGTGTTTAAATTCCCAAATTCTGATGCACATTGTTTACTAAATTCAGTCTGGATTTGTTTATGCAGGCCAGAGCGGTGCTGGTAACAACTGGGCAAAGGGTCACTACACAGAAGGTGCAGAGCTGGTGGACTCTGTCCTGGATGTGGTGAGGAAGGAGGCAGAGAGCTGTGACTGCCTGCAGGGCTTCCAGCTCACACATTCCCTGGGTGGCGGTACGGGATCTGGTATGGGCACGCTGCTCATCAGCAAGATCCGTGAAGAGTATCCTGACCGCATTATGAACACCTTCAGCGTGGTGCCTTCCCCCAAAGTATCAGACACAGTTGTTGAGCCCTACAATGCCACGCTGTCAGTTCATCAGCTTGTAGAAAACACAGATGAGACCTACTGCATCGACAACGAGGCCCTTTATGACATCTGCTTCCGCACCCTTAAACTCACGACCCCTTCGTATGGCGACCTCAACCATTTGGTCTCTGCAACAATGAGTGGCGTCACCACATGCCTCAGGTTCCCTGGACAGCTCAACGCTGACCTGCGCAAGCTGGCCGTAAACATGGTGCCATTCCCTCGTCTGCACTTCTTCATGCCAGGCTTTGCTCCTCTCACAAGCAGGGGTAGCCAGCAGTACAGATCCCTCACCGTACCAGAGCTCACCCAGCAGATGTTCGACGCCAAGAACATGATGGCTGCCTGTGACCCACGTCACGGTCGTTATCTGACGGTGGCTGCCATCTTCCGCGGACGCATGTCCATGAAGGAGGTCGACGAGCAGATGCTGAACGTGCAGAACAAAAACAGCAGCTACTTCGTCGAATGGATCCCCAACAACGTCAAGACTGCAGTGTGCGACATTCCTCCACGAGGTCTCAAGATGGCTGCCACCTTCATTGGTAATAGCACAGCCATCCAAGAGCTGTTCAAGCGCATCTCCGAGCAGTTCACTGCCATGTTCAGGCGCAAAGCCTTCCTTCACTGGTACACTGGTGAGGGTATGGATGAGATGGAGTTCACTGAGGCAGAGAGCAACATGAACGACCTGGTGTCTGAGTACCAGCAGTACCAGGATGCCACTGCTGAGGAGGAGGGAGAGTTTGAGGAGGAAGGTGAAGAGGACCTGGCCTAAATTTACTGTTGCACAGTTGTTAAATCTGTTTCTCCGTTTGTCACAAGTACCTGGCCTAAATCCTGCTTCTCCGTCTTCTGTTCAGTTTTTCACTGAGGTGTTATCCTGTCTTGTCCTGTTTCATTGTTCTGAATAAAGTTAAAAGGCATATTTAAAGTTTGGTTTTTTTAACACAATGTGATTTAATATTTGGAGATGCTCTACACTGTACATAAAGTGTAGTTGTTCGTCTTGACAGTGCTGCACCCTGTGCAGCAGTAGCTCACTAAACGAAGTATACAGGTTATATTGGCTAGCTTAGTTTATACAGTACAGACAACAGAAACTGGCTGTTCTAAGACTTAAACCTCAAGTGGGCTTAAAGAAGGCAACTAACGCATTATGGTCATCGTGAACGGTTTCACTTTTAGTCGGCATATTCCAGTTCTTACTAGTTGCAGAAAGTGCTCCAAAGTTTGACTAAACTTATTTTAGCTTACATCTCACCACTAAAATAGCTGCTGTCTACCAGTTATACGTTTAAAACAATTATCACTTGGGACACTTGAAAGGCACTAGATGTTATGACTGTTGTGTAGTTTGTTTTTTTTTAGGTCAGAAGGGGGCGGTGTTGGCTAAGACTTTCCTCCACATAGTTTGTGTTCAGCAACAAACCAGATCCTGCTTCTCCAAAACGTGATACCACACCGTCAGGGGAAAAAAGCCTTTAAATACTGTAATACAATACAGGCTGCCAAGGCCAATATAAATTTTTTTTAACATCACTCGATTCAAAGGTTTATGCACAGCCTTCAAACAGTGGATTGCGAATGAACTGAATTTCAGTTTTTATGGTTACTTGAGTGACTAAACTACAGAATGAAGTGCAATCTAAACTATATTACATTTCTCCTCACAATCACAGCACTGTGCACAAAAAAGTGAAAAAAGCAGACCCCGCCCTCAATGGCAAATTAATCTGTTTCTGGCAGCTTTACATGGAAATCAATCAAATATTTAAATTTAATGGTAAATGGTCTGTATTTATATAGCGCTTTACTAGTCTCTAAGGACCCCAAAGCGCTTTACATTTACAGTCATCCACACATTCACACACTGGTGATGGTAAGCTACATTGTAGCCACAGCTGCCCTGGGGCGCACTGACAGAGGCGAGGCTGCCGGACACTGGGGGGCGCCACCGGGCTCTCTGACCACCACCCATAGGCAACGGGTGAAGTGTCTTGCCCAAGGACACAACGACCGAGACTGTCGGAGCCGGGGCTCGAACCGGCAACCTTCCGGTTACAAGATGAACTGCCAACTCTTTGAGCCACGATAAGGCAATCTCAATAGAATCTGAAAAAGACTCAAGCAGTTATAAGAATATAGGTCATTGCCTATATATATATTATTTTACATCATTGTGCATCAACCAAATGGTGGGAACAATGGTACATAAAAGACAATCCTATTGGTGTATGAATCACCTGGGCTTATCATACACAAAGAGATTAAGGAGCCAAAAACATATGTTTTTGGTGCAGTTGTCCATAAGTGTTATCTAGAGTGACTATTAAGGTATTTCACAGGAAGAGAAAACAATGTGAAATCACTTCAGTCAAAGCCGGAGAAAGATGTACGAAAGAGAAGATAGGAGAGGAAGAAGAGATGTGATCAAAGGCAAGGACAGCTCAGGAACATTTTACAAACTAGAAATTTAAAAATTATATTTAATGTCCTATTTTTTGATCAGATCTGTATAAGATGGAAATTTGTGATTTCTTTTTTTCTTGTTGTGAAACATCTTACAAAACATACTGAGGTATAATAACTTTGTGTTATTCAAATGTTTAATGACAATAGCAGGCAGTTTATCGCAGGACAAACAGGTTATCTTTCAGTACTGTTTTGAATTTACAGTAATGCACTATTGGACAACAACAGATGCCTCAAGGCGCTTTATATTGTAAGGTGGGCCCTACAATAATACATACAGAGGAAAAACCCAACAATCATATGAATCCCTATGAGCAAGCACTTTGGTGACAGTAGGACGGAAAAACTCCTCTGAACAGAACCAGGGTCAGGGAGGGGCGGCCATCTGCTATGACCGTTTGGGTGAGAGAAGGAAGACAGGACAAAAGACATGCTGTGGAAGAGAGATAGAGATTAATAACAAATGTGATGCAATGCAGAGAGGTCTATTAACACATAGTGACTGAAGAAGAAATACTCAATGCATCATGGGAATCCCTCAGCAGCCTACATCTATTGCAGCATAACTAAGGGAGGATTCAGGGTCACCTGGTCCAGCTGTAACTATATGCTTTCGCAAAAAGGAAAGTTTGAAGCCTAATCTTAAAGTAGAGATAGTGTCTGTCTCCTGAATCCAAACTGGAGGTTGGTTCCATAGAAGAGGGGCCTGAAAACTGAAGGCTCTGCCTCCCATTCTACTTATACTCTAGGACAGGGATGGGCAACTCCAGGCCTCGAGGGCCGGTGTCCTGCAGGTTTTAGATGTGTCCTTGATCCAACAAAGCTGATTTAATGGCTAAATTACCTCCTCAGCATGTCTGGTGGTTCTCCAGAGTCCTGGTAATGAACTAATCATTTGATTCAGTTGTGTTGACCCAGGGTGAAATCTAAAACCTGCAGGGACACCGGCCCTCGAGGCCTGGAGTTGCCCACCCCTGCTCTAGGAACAACAAGTAAGCCTGCAGTGTGGAAGTACTCTAATGGGGTGACATGGTACTACAAGGTCATTAAGATTAGATGTGGCCTGATTATTCAGGAACACAAAGAATTCAATTCAATTCAATTCAATTCTGAATTTTACAGGGAGCCAATATGTGAGGAGAAATCTACTGTTTTTTTCTACTTCCTGTCAATACTCTTGTTGCAACATTTTTGTTTAACTGAATTCTTTCTGGTGAGTTTATAGGGAATCCTAATAATCTGTATAGCAAAGAGACTGAACCCTGAGTTGCCCCTGATGTATATATTAGAGTGTGAGTGTGTGCATGAATGCTAGACAGGCACTTGTAGGAATGTGTGTGTGTGATTGGGTGCATGAGTAGAAAAGTGTCACTCCATTTGCTATTTATCACTTATTACTATTTTTCCACAGACAATATTTAGTGCAAATATTCCTGGTTTCCAGAGGATATCTGTGACAAAACCTAGATTTTTTTACCAGGCTCCAACAGCACTTCTCCAGTGAAATAGCTTTACATATATATAAGATGGTACAACATTTTGTACAGACATTAAAAAGAAGAGATGAAGGTTATTGCCCTGGAGATTTTTGACTCTTTTTTATGTTGCATATTTGCATACAATCCCCCCACAATATGAAATGTAATTAGTTTGGTCATTTATATAAACTGTCATGCCCAGTCACTGTCAAAAGTCATGATGCCTGGCAAAGATATCCATGGCCCCCAGAGGATGTACTGCACTGACTTTGCAGAAGGCCTGACTTTTCTTCTAGAGCCAATGGCCAGAGTTTAGACGTATCCAGTAAAATTCCTCATCCTCTATGAGCACACAGATACATACATGGTCATTGGGGGATGAATACTTTCATAATCCTGAGCCTTTTTCTCTATGTGCATTTTTTTGACATTTTTGTTTCTTACAAGATGGATTGTGATAAATATGTCACCTGACTTACTTACTAAAATCTTTTATAATATAAAAAAATGCTTGAAAACCCATTTATATTCACATGACCTTCAATTTTTCTCTGAGTTTTATGCAACTAGCAAGGACTTTGCTAAATGTATAAAAAAATCACACATCTATTCATTTTCAGCTGCCTTTCTGGGTCCAGCTTTTGGAGGCAGCAGTATAAGCAGAGATGCCTAGCTGTTCCTCTCCCCAGCCACTGCCTCCAGCTCTTCTGGGGAGGGCGCAAAGAGTTCCTGAGCCAGTTGAGACACGGTCTCCAAATTATCCTGTGTCCCATCATCTACAGGAAGAAGCAGCCAGGAGGCATCATGGTCAGGTGTTCATACCCCCGCACAACTAACTCCTTTGGGATGTAGAGGAGAAGCAAATCTACTTTGACCCTCCCAAACTGGTCTTTGTTTTCAGGTCCTCGTTCTTTTGGTCTCCACCCACAGCGTGTGGCCATAGTTGACAGTGAGAATGTAGATAAATCAGCTGCTTTGCTTTCATGCTCAGCTCTCTGTTCACACTAGTAAAGCATCCACATTAGTGCTGTACCAGTCCATCTGTCAGTCTCCCACTGCCTTCTTCCCTAGGATTGATGGCACCTTCTGTTTAAGAGGGTCAGCCAATCAGAAGAAAAATTCCTTAGAAGATAGATCATTTTAAAGGCGGAGGGGCTAAAACAGTTTGGGGTTTTTTATCATTATTTTTGATTTGGAATCATTCAAAGCCATGGGAGCCGAAGAATCGAAATACAGAAGTTGAAATTTGCAGAATAACCTTTAACCTTAGCTTGGAAATGTTTGCTTACTTGGACCACACTGCATTTTTCACAGCACTAATGAAGGAATTAGAAACAGTTTATTTTGTATTGCTTTCTTTTATGCTGTGGAACCTTCACCCAGCATAACATAGCCTAAAACATTTGTTCAGCACAAAGACACATCACAGGTTAAGTTTTTATTTGACATACAGGAGTTTACAAGCATTAACTTCTAATACACAAGTGACACATGTTAAGTATGAATCTTTAAGAATCCCTCTGAAAGAAACATGCATTTATTATATGTACACTGTGATACACACATTAAAAACACAACAGTATCACACCTCGAAAAATGAGGTGATCCTCGAATATTCCCACTCCACAACTAAGAGTGAAGCCTGTATAGCTAATTGGATTTCAATCAATATACCATAGTAACTTAATAAGCACAGTCTCTAAACTAATTTCTGAAAGTCTGCCACTGTAAAAAAAAAGACACATCTCAGACATTTCGCCATCAGTACTTGTATGGGATACAGGTGGACTGTGTCATGCAAAGCACAATCTGTGTGAAGCAACATTTGATGAAGTCGTAATGAACACATGTTGTCACTGCTCCTCAACATTTTAAAATGTGGTGGAGAAAAAAGATGCATGTCTTTGATCCTGGTAATATGCCTGTTTCTGGTCTAAAAAGCATTTTTATGTGTGACAAATTGTCATGTCACCCTCTGTGGAAAAGAACGCAAAGTTGAAAATAAATTAAAATTTCAGTTAAAGCTCTTTGCCTGCACCGTGGCATAGCAGACACACTGATTTGTGTTGTCCTCAAGACTGCATAGGACACTGAAGAGGCACCGCCTGTAGCACGGACAAACTGACATCATCATGGCAGCAAGCTTAAAGTGCAAGCGAACAGATTGCTTTCCCACCCAGCGTACAGACACTGAGGCAGTGAGGGAGGTGCAGAGTCTGCTGATAAGTCAGCCTCAGTCTCTGAAAGTGTGGATGTCATTGTAGAGGCTGACAGAAGTGCTGGATTGATAGGTGTGTTTACCACAGCTTTTACTGCAGCTGCAGCGCTGGATCCACATTACATTGTAGAGGATGTCTCCACTGGGGCAGTGGAAGCGGAGCTGCACGGTGCGGGAGAGAGACGGGGCACAGCAGCGGCCATCGGTGCAAGTCCCACAGGTACGAGGGCGATATCGCTGAGCTGTAGAGCATCCACCAAAGATGATGCTCACTGCTTCGTGTGGGCGGAAGGTTCGCTGACATTTCTTCCACTTAAGGATGACAGAGATAGAGCCACAGTTAACAAATCTTAGATGTTCCTATCAGTATACTATGTCTGTCTCTAGTTGAATATATACTACCTTCTTAGTTATGGGTAGCTGCAGATCACAGTGCTGGATCTGGCACAGTCTGGTTTCTCTGACTAGCCGACAGTCTGGGTTGTTATTGGTCACACGGCTTGAAATGCCCATCCCGCATGTGGCAGAGCACTGGGTCCACTCAGTGGTCTGTGGGAAACAGTGGAGCTCACGTAATACCTCAGAGAGGGGGAACGATGCCATCTCTGTGTGAGAGCAAGATACACCAATGAAATCAGGGATCCAAGTAAACAATTAGTTACCTTGTGAGTGACTTCTTGGAGTTGTTGTGGGTTTTGGTAAGTATTTTACATCAACATATTCATCAAATGATTTGAGAGTTCTGCTCTAATGATGGAGTATTTGCAAACTTATTTTCAACTTTACCTCTGAATGTATCTGCTCCGCTGGCAGCTGGGAGGTGATTCTGCTGCTGGACCGGAAGCAAAGGACTGATGCTGTTTGGGTGGAGCTGGCTCTCTGTTGGCTCACCCAGCTCCTCGCTGATGCTGTTGTCATCATCGCACATCCATTCTTCACAGCAGCCACCCTCGGGCTGCACCAGCCGGGGCTTTGAGCATCGCCACCGAGGCAGGGGCACTTGGTAGGGACAGAGGGGCATGCAGCCCACCACACCATTCATGCAGGTGCACTGGTGCTGGCAAACGGGCTGGAAGTCCTCACCATGCTGGTACACTCGCCCATTGAATGCACAGGGTAAGCCATGGGCCTCAGCTGACAATACACACAAAACTGAGCTGTGAACAGATACTTTTGATCTTCGCAGAAGGATACAGCAAAAAGTTAATGAGCCTATATGCTGCGTTTTTGTTGTTTTACCTTTTCCTTATTATGTTATATAGCTTTTTACGTCTCACAGAACAGGACAGAGCTTAGCTCAAACTGTACAACTGAGGGACAATCAAAATTTGTTAGCCAATAATCAAGCAGTGGCTGTGGGTTACTGTGCTGCTGTGTCCCTTTTTATGCTTCAGTGCAAACCAAATTGACTTTTTGTACATGTGTGAAGAATAAATGGTCAAGATCTATGGAACTACAGAAACAACTATGGCCATACTCATAAAAATCTGTAGTTACTCAACCTTCTTTCACTTTTTTCACACCAGAACAGCTGAGCAGTTCAAGAAAAATTTCTTATGAAGGAAGATCCACTAAAACAAAATGTTTCTGAACATTAAAAGAATGTATAGCAAAAAATAATGTGTGTGAGTGTTTGTTTTGTTGTTGTTGTCTTTTTTTCTTTCTTCATTAAGCATGTAAACTCTATCTAGTAAAATTAAACTGACACAAACCTGTAATTGAGCTAATGTTGGCCCTTCAGCTAAGACACCCTACCCTAGAGCAGGGGTATCAAACTCCAGACCTCGAGGGCCGGTGTCCCGCAGGTTTTAGATCTCACCCTGGGTAAACACACCTGAATCAAATGTTTAGTTCCAGGCTTCTGGAGAACTTCCACACATGTTGAGGAGGTCATTTAGCCATTTGAATCAGCTGTGTTGGATCAAGGACACATCTAAAAGCTGCAGGACACCGGCCCTCGAGGCCTAGAGTTCGACACCTGTGCCCTAAAGAAACACACTAGAAAATCAAAAGGATTTCCTAAAAGGGAGATTTCATGCTTTTCAAACATTTTAATGCTCCCTTATTCTCATCCCACAGAACAGATTCATAGCACCCTTTATTACAGATAAATGTTTGCATTCCTTTGCAAATTTTGTTTTTAGCTAGACCTTAAGCAGCTCCTCCAGAGCCATTAAAGTAGTTGTATAACACTGTCCACACACTTCCCAGTAGTCAGAAAGTCTAGTGTTTGTGTACACCCGTGAGTTGCCCAGTAATTTCAGCAGTGTACATCTACCCCTGCTGTAAGAACACACATTGTTCATACACTGGAACCACTGAAATAATTACTCCATTAAAGATTTAGACTCAAAGCTGTGAGCTTTCAATAAACTGCTTGCTCACCTTGACACAGTCCTCGCTCTGGGTTTCCTCCAGCCCCCAGGTGGCAGTGCAGCCCCTTGATGTGATCACAAGGTTCTGTCGCGCTGCAGTCCTCATTAAACTGCCGAGCACAAACTTTGCAGCAGCCACAGTTGTCAGTTACATGACTGACACCAGGCAGGCACAGCGGAGGTGAGGGGGGACAGGAACACTCAGCTGGGCATGCACTGTCTACCTAAATACCAGGGTCAGAGGTCAGCTCAGGCTGATTTTTTGTCGTTGTTGTTGTTTTGTTTTAATGGTAATAAAAATGTTATCTAAAAGCAATAACTTATATGGAAGAACACAGAAATAAAAGGCATTTAAAGCCACATAAACTCACCATTACTGCAGCTCTGCCCAGCATAAACAGGGTGAAGAAGATCTGCTGCAAAGCAACAGGACAAAGCATCCTGATCTCAGCAAATAAAGCAAACAAATAAAAAAATCCAAAGGACCAAAGAAATGGAAAAGAAGGCTTTCACATCCAGAGTCCCAAATCGAAACAAGTTGTTTTTTGCAGCTCCGGGATGAAAAGTATCCAGAAGTGAGTGTGGGCACCAAGGAGTAAATCTGTCTGTGCCTCTTTGCTCTCCAGGAGCGTCTTGGTGTGAGCGTGGCTCAGCTCTACTTCAGTCAGAGGTTTCCCTCTGCACTTATAGACACACATGCCCCTGCCCTGTGACATCAGAGTGTCCAGAGAGAGGAGGAGGAGGAGGAGGTGTGAAACACTCACAGATGTGTTAACATTGCAGTGTAATTTTAGATGAATCAAGGTGGTGTCATTAAAGGTGTCACCAATAAAACCCTGGTTTACAAGGTCTACTAAATCCTGGTTAAACTGTTATACTTTTCAGTGTGTAAAAATCTTTTGTTTTCTAAGGATAAACACGCTATAAACGAAACAGTGGAGGATATACTTAGTACATGAAAAAAAACAATCGTTGGACAGGTGTAATGGAAAACTTAAGGAGGGAATCCCGCTCCATGAGGCTCAAAATGATTAACTGTGAGAATGGAGAAACTCCCTGTGAACAGCTCTATTCTACACTGCAGGACAATGTGCTCACAACATCCTGTGTTCCCTCCGTGTCTTTCCTAATGGGCAGCATTCCAGGAAACACAGGCTTATCCTCATGTTCCCATGATTGGCAGGAAAAACTCTGCATTCCCATTGTCACCGTGGTGGCACGTAAAGAGTGTTTTGATGGAGAGCAGGAAAGTCCTTGCATTAAGTTAGCCTAGGCTGTCAAGAAACATGGGAAACATTTGGCTTTCGATAAGGCTGCTGATGGTCCCTGGCCTGTTCTTTAAAAGCAGCACTGTGCAAAAGTCCATGATCGTCCTCTTAATTCTTTACATTTTGCACCTCACAGTTTAGTTTGTAAAACCACTTAAGAACTAGCCATGAACTAGTGTTGTGTCTACATGCAACAGACAAATTTAAATTGTATCTATACTTTTTTAGTAGCAGCCTTTGACAAAAGCACTTCAACAAAAAACATGACAAAGATAAAACAATTCCCAAATAGCTTGTGCATATCTTGAAAAGAAAGTGGAAAACTCTAATTCAGCCCTGAGACATAGTGCATGGATGAATGGGTGAACGAGACATAAAACACATCTATCACACCCAGTGTGTAAAGAACTTTGAGCATTATTAGACCTGGTCTACTTGCAATATTTAACATAGAGAAGAAACGCTGCTCAAAGACTGGATGAAACATCCACAAAGACTCCTTTCATTCCTGCAGTGGACTATTTTCACTCCTGCTCTCAGGAAGGAGACCCAGGTGTCTGAGGACCAGCTTTGACCCTGGTACCAGACACCCGAACTGTGACCCTTTTGTCAAACCAACCTGATCACATCCACATGAAACGGCCATTAACTGTCTCTCAGTGCAGCTGCTCGCTGGCAGTTATTACTTATCCATCTGCTAATACTCCACATTCCTATGAAGTTTAAGTCATCTTTGGAGAATGCTTGAACTTAACTATTCTACGAGCACAGTCCATTGCAGCTCCTATATTATATTTACACATACAAATACATTTTACTGCTTTACTTATCTTGTAATTCTGCTTACCAAAATGACCAAACTTCGAGGTGTCAAAGATTTTACATTTAGACATAATTTGAAGACTCACCCAAGCCTCCCACAGCCCACCCTGAGGACTTCATCAAATCTGAGCCTGCAGCAGTGAGCCAACCTGTGGCCTTCAGCTCTCTTCCTAACAGCAGGTATTGCAGCTTCAGACTGAAGCAGTCATGTTACTGAGTACAACATTAAATCAAACTGTGTCCCGACTTATGCAAGCAGCCACCCAGACAGTCTGGCCAGCTGGCTTGTAAAACCACTGGGACGCTGGGCAGCAATGGGAAAGAGGAGGGGGGAAAGCACCTTGTTGGGCAGCAGCAGGGACGTAAGCAATAGTCTGGATTCTTGGCATTCCTGGCCCAGGATGTGTTGACTGGCCACGGTGTGCATGGGACACTGATGTAGGAGCAGGAGGAGCTGAGAGTGTAGAGGTTGCCAGTTTGGCAGCCTGCTGCCCTGACTATGTGCCAACCATTGTTTGTCAGCCAGGCAAACTTTTCCAGACCACATGGAGGTCAGGAGTCATCAGGGATTTATCACACTGTTGCTCCTGTTTGTTTTTCTCAGTTCAATATCTGACACCAACCACCAGCCTAAACTTCCTATCAAGTCCCCCAACAAGTTGGGTTTCCTGCATAATTCTAACAAGGCAGCACAAATGAATCCAATGTCCAGTGTTTCCTTCAGACAGCTGTCATTTTATAACCTGATATTTTTAGATTCTTTCAATATGAGACTTCCTGGAAATCTGGCAACCAAAAAATGTTGACCAAATGGCACAGAAAGAGTCAGGATCACAATTTCAAAGCAAACAGGAAGCATTTGCAGGATACAGTTGGAGGTGCTGCTACTTCTAAGTCAACCCAGACAGGACCCACAGCAATGCGCGGATTAGATAGATTTTATATATATGAAAACTCTGCCCCTCTCACCTGGTGAGGAGTGATATGTATATGCTCCTCAAGCTAGAGTCCTCTACCAGATGCCTAGGAGTGTGTACTCTCTCACTTAGCTGTGAGAGAGTACACTCTCACAAAAAGCGACATATGATGTTATACCCGGACTCTTCCGGTAGCTACTATTCCAGTTCAGGAATTATCAATGCTAATGCTCCTATTACCAGTGGAAACAGTTTGGCCTTTACCTTCCACATCTACTCCAGTTGGTCCTTCAGCTCCTGGTACTTCTCTGTTTTCCTGTGCTCCCTGCTTGGACGGCTGTGTTCTTTTTTCTTTTTTTTTTAATCTTTTTTTTTGCCTGTCCCGTTAGGTTCTTTTTGCCATCAGAATTGTTGTCTAATGGCCAAGGCAGATGCCCAATGGATTTACTTTACCAAGTGGCCCATCCCGGCCTTGCCTTATTGGAACATTTGATTGACCTTGCAAGAAAGAGAGGTAGGTAAAGAAAAACAGTGGGGAAGAGAGAAGGTGACAAAAGGGCACGAAAGAAAATAAGAAAACATAAACGGGGGGCAAAAATTGGTATACATATATACATCAGTCACCTGGATCACGTGTTAAGAGAGAGAGAGAGAGAAAAAAAAAGAAAACAAGCAAAAAAAAAAAAGAGCAATATACTAAACAACATCATCACGATAGTCTATGTATATATAACAGTAAATACTAAATATTGGATTTTATTGTACAGCATGTAAGATCAACAGTGCACAGTGTGCTTTGAGGTAGCAGCCAAAAAGGGTGTAGTTTGTATCTGTGAGCACCCGTGTGTACACCTGTGATCATGAGCGCGCTTGTATTTAAAAGGTTCCTTCATGAGACGATCTGCTAGAGGGTGTGGGGGGGGCAACCGTGCCATCCTCCCTGAAAGGGCTGAGGAGGTCTCCAGATGAGGGCTTACCCAGCAGCCACAGCGCAAAAGCCAGGGGGGGTTGCAGTGACGTGCCCATGAGCTCTGCCGGCAGCCAGCTGTGCCAGAGTGGGCCGAGCCCCAGGCCCAGAGGCCGATGGCACTCCGCCCTACGAAGGGGCCCAACTGAGCCGCAGGTGCCAGGCCCTGACAAGCAGCCACCGGGAGTGAGCTGGTGCATACCTGAGCGCCCAGCATTGGACACCGGGGGCCTCCAATGCATCGATGTCAGAGGGCGTCAGGCACTAACAAGGGGAGTGGTAGTGGTGGTGGCGGGGGGTAGGCCTCCATACCTTGGAGGGCCTGAGATGTCCCTAGAGAGGTGGCGTCTGAGACCCATCCTGACCTATAGACATAGACAAACAAGCACACACAGAAATGAACATCCATTCCCACCCCCATGCACACATATTCAAATACTAAGCACTCACCCAACGTGGAGACAGACATAAAATAGACATTGTACACACAATCACACTCCCCAAACATACTCTATA
>VUQR01036450.1:0-11782 GCA_015108515.1 Hemichromis elongatus
TGACGTTTGTTTTCTTCTTCGCTCTGAAACATTTAAACAGCAGCGAGTCTGCAGCTGAGAGAATACAACATCAACTTGTCTTGCTTGTATTAATTTGGTGATTTAAAAAAGTGTATAAATGTTATTCTAATCTGCTGCTGATGAAATGCAGATAAGACAGATCACGAACACCTGTTCAATCACATTCATTCCACTTTGATTTGCGACAAACTGAAGCGTTCATCTCTTTTATAACAGTGTTACATTACACTGCTATATTTTTGTGTTCTTTATTCTCTAGATTTTCACGTCTTTGGAATAGTTGGCAGTAATAAGGATGATTTTCTGTAAAATAATATCGATATGACCCATGAATTCGTAGGTCGATGCTGCCGACACTTTCGTGTGACCCAGGTGAGAAACTCTGGGTTAACTCAGAGAGCTGAATATGGTGGATATGCTGACCTCGCTCCGTGGTGTACTGGGCCGTTTACCCCCATGATTAATATTCACAATAGAAATATTAGCCAAACATCATGAAGTCTGTATCTGTGTCATAAGGGGTGTCCAAATTCAGGGGTTGCATCCTCATGAGGACCCGACCTATGGGATCTACGTCGACCGGGTCCTCATGAGGTGGGGTAGGGCAGAAGTGAGCGGCTGGTGAATCTGGACGGTCTAGCCTTCAGACTTGTGTCACCAGCTGTCTCAGGCTACGTTCACATGTACACGGGTATTTTTGAAAACAGAGATTTAGTTAAAAAAAAACTCACATCCACACATGCAGTTTTGTAAAAATAACTCAGTCTACAATTAAACGCTAAAAACGGAGTTTTTGAAAACCTCAACCCTGGCAGGAGTTCTTAAAAATCTCTGTTTTCAGTGACCAAAACAGCCACATACGTGCGGACGTAGCTGTCTGCTCCTTGCTATCATAACAGAACACTGGAGTAAACTCTCCATCATCTCACACGTTTATTCAGCTGTAATCTCAGCCAAGCCGATTTACTCAGGAATAAATAAAACACTGAAAAAAGCCAAACAATAACATTTTAAAGTTATCTAAGTGACTTATATACCATGTTTAACCTGAGTAGCGAAAGACTGCGGGGGATTTGAAAACGATGTGCTGGGAGTCCGCTGTTCTGCACTTTTGCAAAAATGTGATAAGTTTACACAGCTCTATTCTCACCTAAAAATATCTTAAAAGTTTATCTTGTGAACCAGAAAGTAGTAGTAGGAAAGTAATAAGAGTAATATCAAAACTACCCCCTGCTGGCTACTAAGCCACTTGCAGTTTGGCTTCACTTTTCAGATCCATAAGTACCAATACACTCGGTGACCCGAGTAAACAAGTAAAAGTTTTTTTTTTAGAAACATTTGCTGCTGCAGGTTATTTTTATATAGAGCCATTTCTCGAAGACAGAGCAGATTAAGCAATGAAAATTCTGATCCTTTGAGGTTTAAGGATTACTTTAGCATTGTTGCAAAGTCATTATTTACTATTGCTTAATATGACTTTCTCCAAATGTTGCATGTAAGATGACATGTTAAATCACTTCCGGACAGAGCTATCACTTGGTAATGTTGGCTAATGCAGTGCACGCAATAAGTGTCATATGAAACAGGTCTGCAAAGTACTTGTTTGTCATTCCAGAACATACCGACTTATGAGTTTCAACCCTATCTACAACCTCATGTACATGACTTTTTGGAAGCCACACGGAGGGGGGTTTACGTCTGGCTTTATATGGCTTTTTTACTGGGAGCGGCTGCTTTTAATAATAAAGCCTGGGATAGGTTCTGTTAGAAAACAGTACCTCTCCTGAGATATCTGCTTCCTCTTTTACATAACAATATACAGAAACTGCTTAAGACTTGAGGGTCGGTCATCAAAGACAAAAAAAGAACACACACGCCTGCACACAGAGCTTTATGAGTGTGCCTAAGTTCTGTCTTCAAGACAGAGCTTTTAAACACTACCACATGCGAAAGAGACACACTGTGTTTGTGTGTGTGCTTATGCAACCATATGCATTGCAGTTGCCTCTGTTCTTGGCAACGTGTGTGTTTTTATATTTATGCTCACTTATCTGAGTGTGTCTGAGAGTAAGAGAAAGCAGGAGTGGACAGAGAGTTGACTGTTTTATTATTCACTCTTAATGGCTCACACCAATTATAAGAGTGATTAGGCTGTACTTGGCAGAAAATCACCAGGCTCTGCCCCGCCTGCTTAAAGTCAATAAGGAGCCCAGCCAGAGGAGTTAGTGTTGATTAACTCAAGTCACTTACACATTCAGGATGACGCTTATTACAATGCACAATAGTTCTACGGGACAATTATGTAACAAGATGCATGGCCAGTCAGAAAATGAGTTTTCCAGAAACTGTCATCATCGTCCAACATTTCCTGGTTAGCATTACAATTTCTCCTGCGGCCCGACTATTCCTCACACTTGTGTGCACATGTGTGTGTCCTGTAAATTTCTGTTATGTGAATGTCAGACTAGTCTTGGACATTTCCAAGAGAAACCATTCATTTAATAAACCGATCCCACATCACGCTCCAGAACCACAATGAGAAAATCACATCCAGCACAACTTGCAGGCCCGTTTTGTCCCGTTTCATAGAGGAGCTTTTATGGGAATGAGGTTTGTATATGTTGGGGAACGTGTGTGTGCATGTTTATATGTGAGGGGGGCGGGGGGTTCTCTCAAGTGCTGAGTTTGACACTTAAACATGCTTCCATTAAAAACACGAAGGCGAATGTCGCAGGAAGGAATCGGCATCACTGTAGTGTCAGTTTTGCACCTGAGAATGGATTTTTAAAATGCCATCAATAGATAAGTGTCCAAAATTATTAACAAGCAAAACTGACTTAGAGAAGAACCTTGCACTGAATCAGTTTCTTTGCTCTGGACTTAATCACATGTGATTTTAATCTGGTTATTTTTCCAACAGAGCTCATACTGTGCAGAAAAACAGCTCGCTCTGTTCAAAATTAGCATGCAAGCGTTGGATTGGATTGCCCAACAAAAATAGTCCCCAGAGGAGGTGTTTTTGACATCTGTCACTCATACTTCCCATAGAAGAGACAGCTTTCCAGTCTGTCAGCTGCTGCTGACTGAGACAATGGCTGTAAATGGAGGTGGAAGACAGAGCGGAAAATTTGAATGCCTCTTTCCAGTTCTTGTTGCATTTCCTTTTAAACAGTTATTCCCATTAACCCAGCTCAGTTCACATCTAATGTGGTTACTGATACTCAGCAATGATGTATCCTCACCCACTTTTATCAACCCATTCGAATAAGACTGAGATTCATAACTCATTATGAGTCATTATCAAGACTGATATGTATGTAGAATATGATCCACCCATCCATGCATTTTCTTCAACTCATCTAAATCAGAGTAGTAGGAAAGGCTGCTGCATATACCAGCAATCGTGTCATCAGGAACATTCATATGATGATTTAAAATCTACCATCAGTTTGTTTATTTGTCATTATTTTGTATTTCTTTATTTCCTTATTTAGTTGTTGTGAAAGGGCTTATTTTAACCTAATCCCTGATCTATATCTAACATTTCGGGGGTCTAAACCTAACCAAGCGGGCACATTTAAAAGATGGGTCTTAAACTCTGTTCTGACTCATGAGTTTAAGACCCAAGACATGGCTCTTCTATGTGAAATTGTTTCTGTTTCTATCCAGAGTAAAATGATCAGCATTGAATGTGATTATGAAGTAAGTAAAGGAGGCTATCTAACTGCAATATTATAATTGCAATGAATAATTGCAAAAATGAATGTTCTAATTAAAACTCCTTGGGAGTGTCTCCTGCCTCTTGACTACAGTGGGGGCAATCACCTTTTCACACAGAACCATGTAGCTTTGGATTTTTTCCCCCCTAATAAAAAACACCATCATGAAATTGACTTGCTGGCTTTAGTCTCGAGAGGTTTCACACTTACACACACGAGAAAATGCTGTTTGGAAAACACAAGGCAGTTCAGTGGCATTCTTTTGCGTCATTTTGTGTACTCACATGGATTCAAACAAGCTGGTTCCCAAACAGAAACATCAACATGGGCAGAAAACCCTCATTCACACCCAAAGCTAAGCCACACACACACACACACACACACACACACACCTACACACACACACACAGAGAAAAGATACAGCTGTAAACACCACTTATTTCTCAGTGGTGAACCCTTTGACCCACATTATTTCCTGGTAGTCTGTGTATGTATGCGTATTCGAGCACGCTGGTGCAGCCCAGTGGCCATACTCCTTAAGGACATTCAGTCCTATGCAACCAACTGGTTTTGAGTACAGAACACGTTGTGCTCAGTCAACAGCTAGAAAACAGACATACCAGCAAGCAGTCACGCTGGTTTTTCTAAGAAAGGATCCCAGCACTGAAACTTGTAACCCATATACTAGTAAAAATGTCTTACAGTTTGCTTCAAATAAGTTTGATACCCAATGACATAACATTGCCTCAGCTGTTATTTTAAGTCATTTAACTAAATATTAAAAAAAAACCTTAAAAGACCCAATTTTCCAAGTAGAATGATCAAATAAAGCAGCTCGAGGGCGTCTGAAAACATTGACTCTGTGATATTGTGTCGTGACTGGTTGGTTTTGGATGAAGATGTAGGAAGGAATCGATTTATGTCCGGGATTAGTCGTAGCCCGATGCAGGAGAGAAGAAAAACTTTATGGGCAGATGATGTGGAAGTGATTTAAGGATGAACATGGAGAAAAGAACTACTACAAATGCATGCAATAGTATTAGAGCACAGGAAGTATTGGTAATTAAATAGTTATGGTATTCCAGCTACAGAAAAACACTAAATGATGCGCAGCTGTTGTACTCTGTTGTTTAGTTAAGCCTTGGTGACACCAGAGTCACGGAGGGCTGCTTGCTGTTTTTTTTGCCTCTGCCCTGTTTTATAGCCTTCCATGCTTTCTGGCCTGCTTCCCTTTGGCCTGCTTCCTTCACAGCAGGCCACTGGATCTGTTAGCAAAATCAAAGACTCTGCTCACTTCATAACAGCACTGCTGCTTGTTATCAGGCTCTCTGACCTGTCACATGTCAGCTAAACCCACAACAAAAATATGGGTAAAAATTGGATTAATTTCAGTTTATTTTAATAATAAATTACTGACCATTTAATAACTTTAAAAATGTCTCCAAAAATAGCAGCTAGATAGAAAAATAAAATCCACTTAAAAGGTACTTTCACTTATTTTTTTAATACAGTATATTATTAAAAGAAAGCTGCCAGTCATATCTTTAGAATAAATTGATCTGCTATGTTGTTCCCTGTGAACATGTTTTTTACTTCCTAACAAAATGATAATAATATATATACAGGGTTTTTTTTGCATTCCTTTATTTAGCTGTATGAAGGCCAGGAATAATACCGTAGTCTTCACTTTGATCGTAGTAGTTAATCTGTGACCAGAGTCAATATTTTGACCGAAAATGGAAAAGTTCAAAACAGCCAATGAACAAAGCTGTGCACTCCAGATTCCCTCCCCGGACTGAAGATTAATACGTTTTAAAATACAAACATTTACTGACACTTCCTTTACCTATATATATACCTGTCTTACATGTCTGTCTCATTAAATACGGAACACATATACGATATTTGCAATATAGCAAAAGAAGCAAAACATAAACATTTAAAATTAGAAATTGTGGAATTTGTAAAAGTGTCATTTATATTTAGCCCAAGCCAAAGACATGATATGATGTTATCATGTCTGTTGTTGTTTATATTGGGTTCATCCTTTGATTTTTTCTTTACCAAAAAAAAAACAAAAAAGTATAGAGTATTATTCTAAAAATGATCAGGACAGTAAAAAAGTCAAAAACCGGCAATGTCCTAACCATCCTGTGAAAACTTAGGAAACTATTGCGCAACTCTGGCTCCTTGGAAGCAAAACGTGAAGAAATGAGCTCAAGACATTTTGCACAGTACTGTACTACAGTCCCAACTGTCAGTCCTTAAGGGATGAAATACAAAGCTAATGTAGAAATGTCACAAAACTGCAGTTCCCTAGATGCCCACTAGTGGCTGGCTAATACTACTCCCCATAGTGCCATGGTAAAATGTCCAACTTTACAGCAGCAAAATGTCCATAACCCAGTGCAAAAACCAAACGACTCTGTGACTTAATCCTGCAGCTGTACTCAGAACAAATTTAGTTTTAAGCCTACATTGTTTTCATCTCATTTAACAGCACACTAAATGATGCATGTACCACCGTCTGGCCCCGAAGCTCCTGCATGGTTTTTATCTGTGCTTTAATTTGACAAAAACAGACATGATGAGAATGAGGTGATCCTCTTTTGAGTTTGTATGTTGCAAATCTCACAAACCTGTAGCACATGAACAGTGAAGTCAGCTGTAGCCTCAAAATGTTTCAAAGGCATACAACTAAAAATGACTTCCAGAAATGAGACAGATCTGGCTAATCTGACTGGTCTAAAACACTTGTGGTTCAAACTGATGACACTTTCTCGAAAACCATAGCAAACAACAGATAGAGCTGTGGGATAAGAGCAAAAATGACTGCGGTAGAAGCATTGGTAATAGCTGAAGCAGCAATGACGGCGCCACAGGGTGACATGTGAGCAACATGAGCTGGTGTTTCTGCACCTGTGTCCTCATGGCACAGTTAGACAACTGCTGGAGCCACTAAGATTTAATATGACAGCATGTGGAAATAAATCTGACACACACATCACGGCACAACATGATCTCACTGTGATACGAGGTTTGAATGCGTTATGCTCTTTATTACAAGTAATGACACAATAGTATTAGACAGGGTTGAGAACCAGCGTTTAGAAAGGAGGTCTTCATTTTAGAAATTTTTACGCAATACTGAAATATAAAA
Organism: Hemichromis elongatus; assembly: GCA_015108515.1. Taxonomy (NCBI): domain Eukaryota; kingdom Metazoa; phylum Chordata; class Actinopteri; order Cichliformes; family Cichlidae; genus Hemichromis; species Hemichromis elongatus. Next base: position 6,901 of record VUQR01036450.1, read on the forward strand.
GTCCAATGCAAGATTTATCACACATTCACTTGTGCAAGAAGAGGAAAAAGCAGCACCTCCTGCTCTCATGCTCAGGCTAGGAAAGTGCTGGAAAAACTGAATAAGAGTTGTGGAAAGGTGCAGAATGGAAGTACAGCAGAGCACAGAGCCAGTACAAACAGAATGTGTGTGCACAGTAAACTGATAATCTACGCTTTGATTATGACGCTCGGTTTATGAAACAGTGGGCCCCCAGGCACTGGCAAGTAAAAAGGCCCAACACTGTTCCATCTTTGTTGTTTTTTTGCACCCTTTCTTCAGTAAGTCGGGAATTGTCTGGAAACATTTTGGTCATTTTTGCCTTGTTTGTGTATTTTTCTTTCTTTGAAGGAATTTCAAAGAGTTTTTGGAAGCATCGATGCTTGTTCTAAACATGTGTGCTTGTTCCTGTCTCTGAAAGATCTGACAGAGTTGTTCAAACATTTTTGAATAAAATAGGAAGTTAACAATACATTAAAATTTGCCTCATATTCACCAAGGTCTTTAAGGTCAACTTAATGATTTATTGGACAAAACATTGACAAAAACAAAGAAATTCTGTGTGTGTGTGTGTGTTTATTATCAACGTGTAGAAAGCACCATCTAAAAAGTTCAAATATGTTCTAACCTTCAAACTCAATAGGTTAATATTGATCTGATGGTCAATGATAACAAGGCTATATGGAACTATTTAAATTATTTAAAATGACTCTGGGTTTTATAGTTGATTAATTTTATTATGACTTAATTATGTGCATTACAGTAATGAATTATAACCATTTCAATACATAACAGTTGTAATACATGTACAATATTCCTTAATAAGTCTTTTTTACTAAGCATTTAAACCAAACAATGAATTTACTAAACAATAAAATAAATCCTCTCCATGTACTATATCTACACATAACAAAATAATAATAATTAAAAGCATTCTAAAAAATAATATTGAGGATATTAAAATTTTACTGCACTACAAACCTTAAAATATGAAAAGAATAAAGAAAACAAGATAAAAATATATAAGAACTACAATATTGTTTAATTAAATGTAAATGCCCAAAGAATGCTTGCTGTCTGAAGTTGTTTTATGTCTCTATGTGGTCTCGATTTAGGGGGTTTGATTTCTTTGCTGTCACATCCTCACAAACCAGAGTTGGCATTTTGCAAGTGTCTTCACGTCTGCAGCATCTCTACAGCACCGAGCTTCTCTTTCTTAGCTGCAACAGCAGAAAGTCCCACTCCAGGTGGTGATGTCATCAACACCGCCTTTTTGAAAAGGTCAAATATTTTGGACCCTCTTGCGTCATCATTAAACAGCTTTTTAAATCACGTAAAAATGAAATATAAAGAACAAGAATCTTCTTTTGTAATTTTTCAGGTAAGTTTTGGTTGAATTTGTTCCAACTTTTTTTTTCTTTTTTCTTTTTTGCAGTCAGCAACGAATTACAGCAAGCCCCTTGACCCCTTGGGTTTGCGCTCAGCTGGCTCAGATAGTAACCGTCAGGCCACTTCACTGCTTCCCGTCTGGCTAGCTTTGTAGACTGACCCCACTCACATAACCCTAGCTAACCCCGACACTTTGAGCACAAAAGTCTTTGATCCCAGTGCTTGAAGCCGACAACTTCAAAGTCCACATCCATGTCAGTTAAAACTCTTTGCTCTTGCCGGAGGTAGATTAGTAAATGAGAGTTATCAACTGACAGTTGCAAAGGTTTGGTTGTGTCTGTATAAATTACATATAGTTGTATGAAAAACTAAAAGCACTGCATTAAAAGAAACATTCTTTTATTTATTTTTTATTTATTTCAGATATAGAGGATAAAGGTTTCTTTCAATAAAAAAACATTTTTGGTCGTTTTTTATATGATATTTTCTCTCTCTATTTTTTTTTTGTTGTTGTCTGACCTAAACATAGGTCAGACAATTACTCACTGTAGACATTAAACATTTTCATCATTTTGAATGCAAATAAAAGTTAAGTTTATCATGATTAATTAAAGTGAAGTAACTTCTAACTAACAAATACCTCCATTCAAACAAAAAAAGATCATTTATTGTTAATTAATGATATGAAAACGTTTCACAGGGGAATAAACATTTGGTGTTGCACAAATAGGCTGTCATTGTGCAATAAGCAATGTACACTTCAGCAGGATTATGCAACAAGTCACATTGTAGACACTAGACAGCAACATCAGCAGATGGCCGCTCTGGAGTCATCCACATGCCTACTGCACAAGCCTATACATACTGAAGACACCCCTAGGCCTACAGGACAGGACTACCCAGTATGTCTGCTATATCCTGCCACGTGAGCCGTGTGGTAACTGTATCTAAAGGAGCATATATCCAATCAACACATGCAAAGACATCAAACCACAGATGTCCATAAATTAAATTGTGTAATAATGACAAATGAATGTATTTAGTAAGTAAATAGTATTGAACACATGATTGTAGTGAGGTATAAAAATGCACGAAAAGTCATGACGCCAGCTGAAATCTCTTAGTAAATAGAAAACAATCCTCCAACTTAGTGCAAATTAATATCAGCTGGTTCAGTCCCAACTGATGGCCTATAAAAAAGTGCCTCATTACAAAGGTGTCACACTAGAAACATCTCATGATGGTTGAAACCAGGGAGCCAGTGGAAACCTTCATAATCTTATTGTTGTAAACATACTGATGGCTCTGGTTACAGAAGGATGTACTAAAGGTTCCAGTGAGCAATGTTGGGCCATAATGCAGAAGTGGAAACAACTACATTTCACCAAAAACCAACCATTACCAAGATTTCAGACAGACGACTGAAAAGAATTATAAGAAGAGTCATCCAAGAGCTACAGAAAGACCTGCAATCTGCAGGTACAATAGTTTCAAATAAAACAACAAGCAGTGGACTCGCCATGGCCTGTATGCATGTTCACCACTCAAGAGTCCAGAAGAAAAATCATGTTGAGGCGTGTTTAAAGTTTGCTGATAAACATTTAGAAAAGTTGTGCATTTAAAAAAACAAACAAAAAACAACTAAACCACAAGCTGAGTCAAAGGGATCCCAAGGTGCCGACTGCTGGAGCACAACAACAAAAACATAGAGAAGAAATATCTGCAGAGAGCGTCAGCACCACATAGTGGAATTTACATACATGGAAGAAGACTCACAAAACAGTTTTCTTGTATGGTCGAGAACACAAGCATCCAGGGAACCTTTATGTAATGCCTGAATACTAGTATTAGAAAACAAACAAATACAGCCATCATATCTTAGTGGGTCTACATGTTGTCATTTTTGCATTATTTGACAACACACTGATAATTACAAATACCTTAAATCTGATTTATTCATTAGCTGTGCTGACATTAACCTGTAAAGGGTTGCTGTGGTCTCATCTGATGAAATCCTCTCTATGTCTAAGCCCTGAATAGGTCACCAGACCATTGTCAGGCAAACACGTGGATCAATCCTGAACTGTGGGGGGAACCCACTGCATCTGCTCAACAACTACTGAAGTGGCCACACATCTCCAGTCTGAGCGAGCCCAAGACTACATCAGCTAATGAATTAATTGGTCCACGTACCATTAAGCTTCATTTACTGTTTAAGGCTTGGGTTTAGTGTTGAAGGAATAAGACCTGCCCACAAGGTTAAATGTAACTGAATTCATGGCAAACACATAGATCCAAACAAATCATCACCAAGTGAGTAACTCAGCTTCAATACAAGTATTCCTGTTCCTGGTAGGTGATCACAATCACAGGAATGAAAATTTGATGTATAAAACAACAATTTTACATAACAGTTTCCAGCTGGTGTTGTAACTACATTTGTCATCAAAAGATACTTATGGCAAATGCAATCATTTGTCTTCACTGTGGGAAACATGCAACTGTAAGAATAATGGATTTGATTAATTAAGTTAAAGATTATTGACTGAGGTCAGTGAGGAAAAAATACAAATCCTGTTACAAGAGCTGTAGGATTTCAAAGGGTTAATGAGTAATGATTGAAGGCAAACCCAGAAGAAAACATCGTCCTGCGACTGCTCATAGTTTTTATTCACTAACTATTAATTCCTGTATTTATTTATTTATTCATTTTTCTTGTTATCCTGTTTCATGAACCAAAAAGCCTTAAAGATTGTTCTCTGATATCTCAGTCACTATTATTGACAGCTTTTACCAACCAAACACAGCCCCTTGCTGATTATAAGGTTATATTAGCTCCAGTATCTACATATACAATGTCTGAATGCCCAAACGTGTTTTTTTTCCACATTCGTGCTGAATCATCAACTTGTTTGACTTAAGTTAAGACAGATAGCATAAACCCAGAGTTCATTGTCTGTGGTTCAAATTCAGGACTGGTGAGGTCATTATCAGAAACTCTAGCACGTGGAGTTTTACACAGTCTGCAAATATAAACTAAAAACACATAAAAACAAGACCAATGTCCGCAAATCTCACCACACAGCAGCACTCTTGAAACACCTTAAGGCACTTATTTGGAAGCAAAAAAATTAATTATCACCTTCATAAGGCCATAAAAGATAGAAAAAGAAATAATCAAACACTATTATTGGCAGAGAACAGAGCAAAAGCAGCCAACATTCAAAGAGCTTTGAAACTCCTTCAATGAGCCTGGAGAACCATTCCTGAAGACTGCTTAGAGAAATTAGTAGAAAGAGTCCAGGCTGTGTTAAAGAATAAAGGTGGTCACACAAAACATTCAATTTCAAACATCTTAGAATCGTACAAACTAAATATCTGCTTTATATACTGTGTTATCCTGTATATTTCAAAAATCACTGCACCATTTTCCAATTTGTCTGGCAAAATATAAAAAAATGAGGGGGGGGGGGCA
>VUQR01036450.1:15263-35696 GCA_015108515.1 Hemichromis elongatus
GTTGAAAAAAAAAAAAAAAAAAAAAAAAAAAAAAAAAAGCACAAAAGGCAGAACATATAGGAATGCACGTGCACGGCGAATCTTGGTCATTTCTGGTTTTGATTATAGTTAATATGAGTTGAAAATAAACACTGAGCAACTGGAAACCATATTTCCATAACCTCCAGGGGCTTTCCACCTCTGAACAGAGACATAAAGGAATCCATAACTACAACATGGATCATATTACTATAAACCTAAATAAGACCTGGACTTAAAGGCTGTTAGAGACAGATCATCCTAACAGACCACCATGTATTTGATACCACCAAAATCCACTGCACCTGAATGCTTTTTTTTTTTTCACTGCATCTTGGAAAATTACTCTTCATACTTGTCAACTTTAATAAGTGGAACATTTTTACAAGCCTGCTTTGTTTTGATTGCATCAGTTAGCAGCAGGCTTAAGCAGGCTTAAAGAGTACAGAATTTTTATAGAAACAAAGTCTCTCTGCTGGTTTTAGGTTCGGCATAATTTTGCAAGTGGGTGAGAAATCTGCCAGGTAGCTGCCTATTTTAGAAAGTTCTAAAAGTTCTAATGATATGAATAAATCCTTTTGCTGTTTTGGTTCTCATTAATCCATGCTGCCACCTAGTGGTTATATTGAGGACTCCAACTTAAACTAAATAGTGTAAGTTCCTGTGTCAATCCATCTATAGCCAATGTTTCATTATGTAAAATGTCAGAAGGAGGATCTGGTAATGGATTTAACTATGTAACTGAACTTTCACCACATGATCACATATTTAATACTTTGTGGAATACTCCCTCAGACCTTTTCTGCAGACATCTTAGGTATTGTAAAGTCTGTCTGCTTTTAATCTGCTCTGAATTATGAAATGTCATCCAATGAGATTTTATGCCTCGGGCTGTAAACGCAGACACAAACCTCCTGTACACTTCTGAATTCGGTCTGCTACTTCGTTCAGCAGCGAAATCATCAATAACTGCCAGTTCCACTGGTAGCCACTTTGACAAATGAGGTCATGAGCTTGTTCTTTTTCTATTTCTTTTTCCTCCACACTTTCTTTTTTTCTGTCTTATGATTGAGGCTGATTTTTGTTTCACCATTCCGTACAAATTAGTTTCAGAACTTTACTAGTTTCCTCTCTTAAATTTTGCCTGGTTTTCTTCCTCACAAGACATGAGAGACAGGATCTTGAAGGCAATCAAGATCACAGACAATTCCTTCAAATATTGAATTATCCTTAAAATGTCTAAAACCTCAACTGTGGCAAGTAAACACAAAGAATTTCCATAACGTAGAGATCTGGAAAAAAGTATCGCACTACGTTGCATTTAATCATTAGTTATTGTTAATGTCTGTCCTGTTTACCCCCTACCCTACCCTACCCTACCCTACCCTACCCTACCCTAGCCCACCCCAACCTCCAACCAATCGGAGCAGATGGGTGACCCTTGCTAAACCTGGTTATGCTGGAGGTTTCTTCCTTTTAAAAGGGAGTTTTTCCTTCCCACTGTGGTCAAATGCTTGCTAAGAAGGGGGTCATCTGATTGTTTCTCTGTATCATTACAGGATCTTTAACTTAAAGTGCCTTAAGCCAACCGTTTTTATCATGAGGGGCTATATAAATAAAATTGAATTAAATTACTATGTTGTCTATCCCACACATCAAACAAAAGACCAAGAAGGCCTTGGTCAGCGAGGGGACCATGAACCCAGAGGCCACTGTGACAAGACTCCAGCAGTCCTCTACTGATATAGGGGAGACTGCCAGAAAGAGTCAGCGGCACTTCATCAATAAAGCCTGTATGGAGCTAGACAGAAGAAGAATCTAAAGGAACAATGCTGCCCACTTAGAGTTTGCCAGGCAGCACTGAAAGAACTATGAGATCATGAGGGGAAAAAAGTATGCTCTGGTCTCAAGAATAAAAATTCAAGCATTATGTCTGACAAACACCAGACACTGCTATCCACCCAGATAGTGTGCTCATTTCTCAGCAGCATCAACAGTAGCAACCTGAGACTGGGTGGATGACAATGAAGCAAAGAGAGCAGCCAGCACAACGTTGGAATACTTTCAGAAGAGGCCTCTGGCTGTCCTTAACTGTTCTAGCCAAAAAGAACTGAAGATGGCAGTTTTCGGATGGCTGACATCCAAATTGACAGAACTGGAGAGGATCTGCCAATAATAATGACCAGGTGTGCAAAGCTTATACTTTATCCAAGAAGACTCAAAGCTGTAATTGTTCTGAAGGGACTTGTTCCGAATTATGGCTGTTTGAAAATGGCAAATCTCAAATTCATTTTTGTATTAATTAAAGCAAACCAGTTACAGATTTAATAACAACATATTGAACTGGACAAAAAGTGAATTGACTGTAATGTACTGTACTTTAAACAGAATGTACCTAGTCTAATACATTCACCAATCAGACATAACATCATGGCCTCTCACAGGTGAAGATCACTGATCTTTTTTCTTTTTTTTATCGTGGTACCTGTTAGTGGGTGGGATATATTAGGGAGCAAGTGAGCATGTTGTCCCCAAAGTTGATGAGTTAGAAGCAGGAAAAATAGGCAAGAGTGAGATTGACAAGGGCCAAATTGGGATGGCTACATGACTGGGTCAGAGCATTCCCACAACAAAAGTAGCTATGGTGAGCTGATCTGCAGTGGTCAGTATCAAAAGTGCCCTAAAGAAGAAACAGTGGTAAACCAGTGACAGGGTCATAGGTGGCCAGAGCTCACAGATGCATGCAGGGAGTGAAGGCTGGCTTGTGTGGTCTGACCCAACAGATGAGCTACCGTAGCTCAAATTGTCAAAAATGTTACTGCTGGTCCTGATAGACAGGTGCCAGAATACACAGGGCATCCCTGTTGGTTGTGTATGGGGCTGCATAGCTGCAGACCAGACAGGGTGTGCATGCTGACCCCTGTTCCAAGAACAAAAGCACCAACAATGGACACGTGAGCATCAGAACTGGGCCATGGAGCAATGGAAGAAGATGGGCTGGTCGTAGATGCTCGGGTGCGTCACTTACCTGAGGATCACCAGGATCCATTATGGGAAGAAGGCAAGCTGATGGAGGCAGTGTGATCCTTTGGGTAATATAGCACTGGGAAACCTTACCATCCATGTGGATGTCGCATTCAATCTAAATATCAATAGTTTTAATACCAATACTGATATTGCTATCAGATTCATACTAATGTGATAGGACTGATTTGCTTCTATCTGAAGCTGAACTGAAATGTTAAATTGTTATTTTGGGAGCAAATAAAAATGCATATCTCCAACATGCATTATGAAACATGTCTAAATCTTTATGTGTTAGCTGTGATGTCTACTTTATTTATAACCTATACCTACCTCATATTGTAAGTCATGACACACTACTACCCCCTACATAAATTGCCTTTAAAAGTTAAATGTATCATGCCGCATTCGCCATGGCATGGTGTCATATTTCAAGCAACAGTAAAGAAATAACCAAGCTGTTCAGCGTAACACGTGTAAATTAGTGAAGGGCGACCTAATAGTATTAAATAGTGTATTTTAAACATGTATGATGTTTGATTGTAATGAATGGCTCTAGTTCCTGCAGAAGCTCATAAAAACCTCCGTGTGAGGTGTGTGTTTAGAAGGGTTTCCCTAAGTGTGACGGTGCAAACTTTATTCTTTCTGTGAATGGAAAAGAGAAAACGCCAGCCAGCCGGACAGAGATGGAAAGAGACAGGAGGAGTGTGGTGGTGGTGGGGGGGTGGGGTCATCCTTATCTGCTAATGCCATGAAATTTAAGACGGTGCCTCATGATGCACGCGCGCCAGCGCCTACCCTTCACAAACACGCACGCGCAGAGCTCAGCGCACAGACACACATAGAAAAAACAAATGCACGAGAGAGGAACATACACATATCCTAATTTAGGCAGGCATGTACATTTAAACGCGTATACACAGAATAGCAAGGGCACACACGGTTATTCTCGGGAGCTTATTGCTTTCCCCACAAACTTTCACGAGCTCTGGCCTGAGACAAAGGTAAGGACGATAAATCAAATCTAATATGGAAACTAATATACATCAGGCTTTATGTAGCACTCTGGCCTTGGATAGCGCGCTGTTCAAGCAGAACTTCATAAATTTATGTTGAATAAGAGTGTGTTGTGATCAGTACAGACTTTAGAAATGGTAACAAGTATTGGTTTGCTCTGCACATTGCTATAATTAAATGCCTTGCTGGTGATTCCACTCGTGTTTTGCCCAGTATGCCTTCAAAGATTTTCATTTCTACCAGAGACCCTTAGATAGAGAGGCTTTCTGACTTTGACACTAGCCTGATATCAGGCACATGTCAAATGATTAAATCACAATTTCAGTCACCTTAAGAAGCCGGACTGATTTGGAGGTCTAAGCTCAGGCAAACCGCCAAGTAAACTGATATAAAACATGTTTCTCTCGTCTTTGAAAGGAAGAAAATAACAAGAAACCTTTTCTCAGCCCAAACACTTTTAAAAAGTGTTTCTACTTCTGTTTTATTCAAACGTATTATTATATATTACAATATCTACGCATCCTCACAATCATAAACCTGTGAAATTTATTATTAGAAACTTTTAAAGTCTTTCCCTAAATGCAAGCAGCTGCTCGCGCTCTTCTCGCGAGGGGGGCGGGGCTACACGGGCAGTATTTTTTTTTTTCTCTTTTACCCAATGAGAAAGCACCTGGTTGTGTAACCGTGGTTACCAGTGCAGATGTATTATGGGATATGCACATGGCAGCGTCCAAGTGAGGGAATGCATATCAACAGAAGAATTCTGCGATGTATGTTTGGCGTCGTTTCGGGACCTGCAGATGAATTCAGACGTTTGGGGAGGTTTCCGGGACTTCGTGTCGAACGTGTTTGTATTACTAATGTTTGAGTTTTGCTTTTTTAAAAAGCAGACAGACGTTTCTCTTCTGCCTGGTCTTGTGCGTTTGCTCATGATAGTGCTTTGTTTGATTTGACACATCACCTACTCATCGGTACCGGGTTTGAACTTACTCTCTAATGCTGATGATTTTAAAAACTCTCAATCAGTAATTAGTTTCATAATGATATTGCCCGAATAAATCAGTTGAGTGAAAAGTTAAGTGAAACGATGAAAATTATTCACTCTAAAGTTTGACACTGCAAGCAAAACTAATTTGTGAAATGATTGTAGACCACACTATGATGAGAAACCTTGCCAAACCGTTTCAGTTCAGTTATTTGTTCAAAAATGAATAAATAATAAAAATAAAAGATATGCATGGATCAACAAAAGAAGGGGCTGTTTATGTATATCGTTTAGAGTTCTCTGTTATGCCTCTAGCTGTGTTTAATATTTCAATAAGCTTTTCTGAAAACAGAGCACCAGTCTATCAGAAAAGGTTGAAGCTTTAAGCTAACGTCTATATAGTATCAATTCACAGCAACAGCTGCCACTGGGAGGTATATATTGTAAGATAATGACTCTACAATATTAGAAAGTGCCCAAAATCAGAGGCTCCCCTATGAGCAGCACTTGGCAATGGTGAGAAGGAAGAATTCCATTTTAACAGGAAGTGACCTCTGTTAGAACCAGGCTCTGGGAGCAGCAGCATTATGCTAGGTTCAGTTGAAAGCTGAGGGGAAACAGAAGGCAAATAAAAGGAAGAGCAGAGTTTAGCTTAACAGTGTTGGAAATTTGTAGAGTTTACTTTTCCTGCTGTTCTAGCCCCTTTGTTCATCTATATATGTTACTTTAATGTGCTTTCTAAATATAGCTAGATATAACAAAGTGAAGGAGCGCTGGGAAACTGTTGTGTCCCTCCCTTGCAAAGGGAGAGCTATGAGAGCTAATCCTCCGTTCAGCTGATGGAAAGCATATATGATTTGATTGGCACATCATTAGTGGTGTAGTGGGTGGATTCAGAAGATTAGATGCAGTTATCTCCATAGTTATAGATGATACAGCTGTGCCAAACTAGACTCTAACTGTCCCTATCTATTCTGTGTTCCCAGATTAGACTAACACAACCCTACTTGTCACAGCCACTGCTGTCGTCATGCCCGGGGAGGATAAACTGCCACAACAGGCCCGCCAGAGGAAAAAGACCAAGAAGTCCCGCTCCAAGGGGAAGAATGCCACTGGGAGTCCTAGTGCCAGCTTGGGAAGCACCTTAGACGGACAAGATGACTTCATCTTGCCCCCAGTCGTCCAACCTCCTCCTAAAAAGCCTACAGAGGAGAGGAGGAAAGTGCCTGTTGCCAAAGTAGAGGAAGAGACATCCATAGCCATTTATCTTCAGGTGGTTTTTCCCTACCTGCTGGCTGGAATGGGCATGGTGATGGCTGGCATGGTGCTGGACATTGTACAGGTAAGGTCCTTAGAATAGCTTGGAGAATGATATCTCGTATTGAGAGTGGAAAAGCATGAAATATGTTAACGTAATAGTCGATATTAGAACCTGCTACATTAGGATGGAAAACAAGCCAGAGGTTTGAGAAGCTGACAGGTAACCTTCAGGCTGCTCATTTGAGTCCCTCATCAGATGCTGGCATCACTGCTCTCCAAACCTAAGACCAGATTTGTGTAAATGTAGTGTAAATGTGTAAATGTAGCAGCTATGTCAAAGGACACAATTATTACACACTCTTCAAACCACCAGAAAAAACCTGACCATTTTTTTTGAGTGTCTAAAACACAGATACAGTGGTGTGAAAAAGTGTGTGCCCCCTTCCTGATTTCCTAGTGTTTTGCATATTTATCACACTTAATTTTTCATCAAACAATTTTTATTATTAGATAATGATAAATACAGTAAATACAAATACAAAATAAATGATGATTTCAAAGATTAAGGGAGAATAGTTATCCAAACCTACCTGGTCCTCATAAAATTGCCCCTTTTGTTAAATCATGAATTGACTGTGATTAACCACATTGTTTGGAAAGCTAAGTTCAGTTTCAATAAACACACTCGGGCCTAATTACTGACAGACAAGTTGCTTCAATAAAACCCATCAGACAGAGTGAAACAGGCTAAAAGACCTTAAAAAGGAACACATCATAGCACATTTCTAAGGCTTTGGGACTCCAGCAAACCACGGTGAGAGCCATTATACATTAATGGTGTCTGTCATGTAATGTACAACATAAAATGAACACATCTCTAAGCAGACAGGAAGCACACAGTGGCAGGCTCTTTTCTGGTAAGGAAAGATCACTGACAGATTTAAGAGCTAGGAGACCAGAAGCACAGCAAAATACGTCAGTAATGACCCAGATGGTTACTCTCTCTCGTTAACCGTGTTAACGTAACCAAGGAGAGAAAACGTCACGACAATGAAAAACTGGACAGTACGCAGAGACTTTATGGCAGTGAATAAATAACAACATGAACAACGTCCTGACTCATCTACACCAGTTAGAACAGGTTATTCGTCTAAGTGTGTATTTTTGTTTGTTTTTTTGTTACAGGAGGTGGGACTGTGTGTATGCTTGAGTGTACTTGTGACCTCGAAACAGTCTTTTGGCTCACAGCAATAAAGCCATCTGCTTCTGATTTAAGTATTGTCGTACCTCTGATCATGTTAACGTGGTGTACACTGGGCCAGTTCTGTCAGAAGGTAGAAACTGACTGGATGGGCAAAGTGGATGGGTCTTTTGAGTGAGTTGAATGCACCCCAGCGCATAGCTGCTGCTGTCCTGGGTGAATATGTTAATACCATTAAATCTTCAGTAGCATGTAACAAGTGTCCTCCATCTGTTGTCATAGCTACGTATGTACATCAATAGTTAAGAGATAGCAGCCAGTGTGTGGGCTAATATTATTGCATGTTGTATGTGCATCAAACATAATGTCCTACCCAAATTTATGAGATCCATGTTGCACAGCGTGATTTGTATTGAGCCTACGAGAATGCTAAAGTTTCACATGCTATAACCTAATAGTACGTCTCTTTAAAGTTACAGTGTGTAAAATCTTTCTCTGCTAGATGTCAGTAAATTGCAGTTCTGTTTTCTTACCTTCCCCAATGTTATAGTCAGCTAAGAGAGATCAAAAACATTACATTATGTTCAAAAATCTAACATCAAGTTTTAGGGTACATTAGACCATAACTGCCAAGACTAGACGGCTTGTGTGTAATGTTTGGACCGCATCCAAACGCGCCATTGAGATTTTGTCCTTCCTCCGGAAGGCAATCAGACCACTGTTTATCTCAGCTGCCAATGCTGGGTGAGAAGCATCCACGTGTAGCTGTGAAACTGTAAAAGGTTCAGTTCAAGTTAGTGAGTCAGTAAATCTCACCTCTGACTGATGACAGCCACACTAAGGTGAATTGTTGAGAATATCCTGAATTTTTCTGCTGTTTTTTTCCACTGTTAGCTGGTTTTAGATTGTGCTAGTGAATTTTGATTTAACATTGTTAGACTCGTACAGTTAGGGAACAGACGCTCATACAATGTGTGAATGTAATCAAATTGTTTATTAGAGGGAAAGTATGATTTGTATGACACTTGAGTTTAACATTAGCTGGTATAATGTTAGTTTAAAACCAGCTGTTTTTGTTCACTCGGCTCGTTGTCAATTCTTCCGAGACGGGAAAGTCGTATGTCTAATGTACTAACAATAGGTCACTGCAACAGTATCGGGAATAAATAAGCATATTTATGCAAGTTTTCAGGTCTTAGAGTAAGACTTCTGTTTAGGAGATTAATCTTGAGGTGAGGAGGAAGAGGATGACATTTTATTAAGATGCAAGTGGTGTCGTCTGTTTGATGAAAGGGACCCGTTTTCAGATGGTAAAACAATAATGGTTCATATCTGGGTCTGAAGGTACATGCATGAATTGAAATGTCTGTCCAAGGCACACAAATGCCCACAACTTCTCTTCTCCTCTCCATTTGGCATACTACATACATGACCTGTCTCTACTCATTTTTATGTAAAAGACCATTAGTTGGAAGACGGATGTCCTTTCTGGGAAATGTATTCAAATATGGTGAAGGAACATGATCAGAATCAGAATACTTTATTAATCCCTTGGGAAATTATGTGGGTTACAGTTGCCCCAGTACAGTAACATTAGGAAAAACAAAAACAACACAGACTAGACTATTAACAATACAGCGTGTTAAGATATAAGGAATAGCAAAATATATACAAATCACCAAATAATAAATATCCAGGGTTGACAGATGTGATTATAAATATCAAGAAAAATAGACGGCAACATTACTGAGTAAGAAAAGGGCGTGTGCAAAAGAATATAACTATTGCAGTGTTTACAGTGTATTAGATGTAGGAGTTGTACAGAGAGATGGCCACAGGCAGGAATGATTTCCTGTGTTGTTCAGTGGTGCTTTTTGGTAATCTCAGTCCCTCACTGAGCGAGCTCCTGCGGTTAGCCAGCATGTCATGGAGTGGGTGGGAGGTATTATCCAATAATGTCTTTATCTTGAACAACATTCGCCTCTCCGACACCACCTTAAGAGTCCAGCCCATACCCAGAGTCCATACCCACAACATTACTGGCCTTGCGGATCGGTTTATTGAGTCTGTTGGCATCAGCATCCCTCAACCTGCTGCCCCAGCATGCCACAGCATAGAGGACAGCGCTGGCCACAACAGACATCATAGAAAATCCTGAGCATTGTCCGACAGATGTTGAAAGACCTCAGCCACCTCAGAAAATAGAGGCGACTCTGGCCCTTCCTGTAAAGTGCTGTGGTGTTTTTAACCCAGTCCAGTTTATTGTCTGTGTGTACTCCAAGGTATTTATAGTCCTCCACAATGTCAACATTGACCCCGTGGATTGAAATAGGGGTCAAGGGTTTCCTGGTCTTCCTAAAATCCACAATCAATTCCTTGGTCTTTGCCACGTTGAGCTGCAGATGATTCTGCTGGCACCATGTAACAAAGGAGTCAACCATAGCCCGATACTCTGACTCATCACCCCTGCTGATGCATCCAACCAACGCAGAGTCATCAGAAAACCTCTGAAGATGGCAGGTCTCTGTGCAGTGGCTGATGATGACTTCTAGAAACCTGAAATTCACTGCTATATAATTTTAATATATTAATTATACGTTTAGGAGAATACAGTTTATTGGAAAATGTAGTCACAGTGCTCTATGTACATTTAAGAGTATAGTATCCTGTTTTTTCTTTAAAAATAACCTAAAAATTTTGCAGCTGTACCTTTAACTTTCCCATCAGTCCTTAATGAAATGTCAATAATATCCTTGGTAAAAAAAAATGAGTTTGGGCCAGTTGTGTCTGTCCTGTGTCAGGTGTCCCTGGCATTTGGTCTGTAGCCATCTGAGCTAAGGGAAATCAGACACACTGCTGTCTGCTCCATGATGAGCTGGTCTCTCTCTTCCCCTCTGTCCTCCTCTGATAAACATACGTCCGTCCTCATATGGCTGCTTCCGTTTACTCCATCTGTAGCTCATCAGTATTTCTTCCCACTTTGCAGTCTACAGTATCAGTTTCCCTCCTGCATCAGATGGAAGATTAGTCATGAGCTTGGCTGGGAGCTGTGTCTGAAAGCACAGGGGACGTACAAGGACGTAGAGAGTAGCCTATCTAAAATGGAGATAAAGACAGCAACACTACACTATCAGCAAAAACAATTAATATTGTAGCCTGTGATGGTAGCTAATGTCTAAATAACCACATCCTGTTGCCCTGTCTTTCAATTACATCCTACATGCAAGTTGTCGGGGTTTTGTTCAAAAGTGAGGGGAGGGGGAGATCGACAGACAGATTGGTGCTGCGGCTGCAATGATTCGGACACTGTAGTAGTCAGTAAAGAGAGAACAGAGTGTAAAAGCGAAGCTCTCGATTGTCTGGCTGTTCTACGTCCCTACTCTCACCTATGGTCACAAGCTTTGGGTAGTGAACGAGAACGAGATTGCGGACGCAAGCTGTGGAAATGAGCTTTTTACAAAGGGTGGCTGGCCTCTCTCTTAGAGATGGGGTGAGAAGTTCGGCCATCCAAGAGGGGCTCCGAGCATAGCGGCTGCTTTTCCCATGTCTAAAGGAGCCAGTTGGGGTGGTTCGGGCTTCTACAAGGATGCCTCCAGGGTAAGATGCTCCGGGCTTGTCCCACCAGGAGGAGACCCCAGGGCAAACCCAGGACACGCTAGAGAGATTTTATCTCTTTGCTGGCCTGGGAATGCGTTGACATTCCCCCGGATAAGCTGGAGGAGGTGGCCTGGGGAGAGGGAGGTCTACTGCCGTGACCCAGCACCGGATAAGCGGAATGAGATGGATGGACTTGCCGTTTGTGTCAGCTTCTCTTTGTTCTGTTGGTTGGCTTCCAAATTAGAGCTCTTTAAAAGCTAGCTCTATAAAATTGTGAGATTATATCATCCATACATTAGAATATCGCAAAGATGCAATATTTGACTTCTTTAAAATACAGTTATGGTGGTTAAATGAGAATTAAATGTTAGTTGGACAGACTCCCAGAAATTGTTATAGTTATAAACTCTTTGAATACTTGAAGCGAACAAATGGGCCAGTGATGCATCAAACGTGTTGACATCGAGGAGCGTTTAGGCTAAGAGTTTACCATTAGCAGTCATTACAAGTCGTACCCAGTGCTATCCCTGCTGCGTAAGTGCAATCAAACCCAACCCATTGCTGTATTGTTGTTACTGTGATTCAATTCAAATGTTCACGTAAAGATGTGTAAAAAAAACAAACATATCTTGATAGTTTTATAATGAATAAATAAAGTAACTGCATTTGTGTTTAAACACTCATTTTTGTAAGTTCAAGATATTTGAAAGTAATAAAAAATTTCTTCTTATCAGACTTCAGTGATGAGTAGATGAAGGAACTGAAGGGCCAGCGTCTCTCAGGTCCTGTGCTGCATTATCTGCTGTAAATAAAATTTAGCTTTGCCACTTCTTCTTTTTGTCCTCCACCTGACCTGTTTCCTCACATTTTTAAGTCCATACTGCACACCGTGCTGAGACATTTCAGCTAATAGAACTTTGTGAATCACCTCGCTGTGGTAAAATATTACATTATGTCTATCAGACTGCATTATCTGTGGCATTTTTCACAGATTGAGCTAAAGAAAAGAGAACAGTTGATGAGTTTCTGTAAAAGGCTGCCAGTAACAAAGCAACTAAAGATGCAATTTAAAACTGGTTCAGTCTCTAAGTTGTGTTATGTGTATATACAATGCTGGTTCATTCATTGGTAAGCAACAAACAACAAAGCGTTGTTTGACAGCGTTTGTTTGGTCGGAGGGTTCCTTTGTGAGTGCGCATGTGCGAACCAGCATGCTGCCTGCTGTAACCCATAATTTCCTTCGGGATTAATAAAGTATTTCTGATTCTGATTCCCTTGAAAATGGTCCTCTGAAAAAGGGCTGGACCAAAATAACTGAAAAGGCAGCCAATGTGCAAAGGAAAACTTAGAAAGACCTTCACAAAGCCCGGAGAACTATAGCTCAAGACCACTTTTAAAAAAAATAAGTGTCTGGCTCCTTGGAAAAAAGAGGTTTAAGACTTTTGCACAGTAATGTACATCCTCTAAGAAGCCTGTGACGGTTCTCACTCGTCCAGTTCATTATTATTTGAGGAGCTTGGGGAAAAAAAGCGTGTGGTCCATGACCGTCTTGGTTACACTCCCATAGGGCTTAAACTCTGGGACTTTCCACCAATTGCTCTTAGAAGTGAAGAAGCTTCTCGGATGAGAGGTGAAACATCTTCAAGACACCTAACGTCAGACGCTTCTCTTTCCCACCTCCTGAGACATGCTCTAAGAAGAATTATTGGCCTGTTTAGTCACCAACCACATAGTTTTTTCTGCTTATCAGTTGCCTTGCTTGTCAGATCAACCTCAGCAGGTTTCAAAAGGAACGCATGAAGCACATCAGTGTTATTTCACAATGTCAAAGTGATCTGAGACTATAGCGACGGTAGTTTATTTACTCCTATTTAGACAACCCAAAACCTTATGTGTTCAAATTATGTAATCTTATTGTTAATGGGGCACTTTAAAGACTTTACATGTTAAGTTTTTTTTAACATGTCCTTAATTAATATTTCGTGTATCAAAACACTTCTTATCTTTTTTTGTTGAATGCAAAAAGCATTCTTAATGAAGCGAGAAGAACCAGCTGTGACCGTAATCAAACAGTATGTTTGTTTGCTTTTAAATATCGTGTTCTAAAATAAATGTAGCAGCTAGAACGGAGGTTACCAGTGGAAGGAAAAGATGGAGGGAAAGTGAGTCACGATACTGAGACACGGAAACGACTGAAAGAGGGATGTGAGAGGGAGAAACGCAGCAAGACTGTTCGACGATGGATGCCACACACGGGAGGGAGGGAGGATAGGAGACAGACACGCAGCAAAAAATAGCTTAGAGAGAGATTGCGTGGCGGAAAGCCGGTCGTTTCTCTCGTGAGTGTGCACAGTGCAGACAGCCCTGCCTCTTTCTGTGCTACGTCACAGCAGAGCTGAGCAGAGTGAGCAGGACTACCCTGATGCTGAAAGGAGGAAAGGAACACTTTAGTCTGCTCAAGTGGTACTGTGTGCTGCATCTCATCTGTGGATCTCCTATTGACATCACAGAGCTCAGCTCGTCAAAGAGATTAGGCTGGTACATCAAAGATATAAAGTCTTCCTCCTGCTTCTAAACTCTCAAGACCTTTTTGGACTGTTCTTCATCTTTTTGCTCCTGTCACTCATTCAGCTGTCACTCCGAGCTCTGCCATCCTTCACAAGATACAGCTCTGCCTTTCACACTGGAGGTCAAGTCAATTTCAGGCTGGAGCTTATCAACTGAGGACGCAATAGAACAAGCAAAAAACTCAACTAGAGGATTTATTTGATTGTTCAGGACAACTGGAGGACCACTCAGCTATTTACTGTTGTAAACCAGCCTTACTGTTAATGTTAGTTTTTACAGGTTGTGAGGTAAACTTAAGACTTTGACCGCAGATGTGGATCATCTGTGCTTGTAGAACATTTTGACTGATGACTCAGAAATGGTGTTAATGATTGTTTTTCCCCAGAGGTGCTGACAAATGGATAACTCATCACTGCTGACTCACCACTGGTCCAAAGATGCCATGCTCCAGCTCCCTCAAGTTGGAGTTAAAGCTTTTAAATTTGATTCTGCCTGGGAAAACACATCATTGATTGTAAGGAATGGAAACATGACGAGTGTCTTGCTTGCTTGAGTAGATATCGGATCTCCAGTTTCTTTCAAAGGGATGCTAAATGTTTATCTTGTGCACTGCAAATAATAATGCACAAAGTAGCTGTCAGCTTTGGGTCATCCCTTGAGAGCAGAACATCTATATGCTCCCAAATGGCGCCGCTCATTTCTTCAGGAAGGGCCTCAGGAACTGCTTGAAAGATTTCCTCTATTTTAAACCAAGATCAAACTCATTGTTTTCTTCTTTGGCATTCCACCTACTTACTTTATTTCGACCCCTCAGACATTTTTTATTTTAAGTCTGTGTTTGTTTGTTTTTTAATTGAATTGAAGCTACACTTACCATGGGATAACTAAACTTCAAACTAAGTGCTTTGAATAATCCCCTGTACAACATGGTTGTGACTCGTCTGGAGCTGGAGCTACGCTACCAAGGCAAGAAGTTACGTGGTGTGACCTGGAAGTTGACTCGATCAGAACATGGTTTCCTACCAGAGAGCTCTTGGCTCATTGGGGCGCAGGTTATCGTGCCATACCTCATATCAGGACTTGGAATGGTCTCCGCTGGTATCGTTATGGACCTCATACAAGTAATTATCCAAGAATAATGTGAATAGATGTGTAGGGTTCGGTACCATCTGAAGTTTTTGAATATCACGTCATGATTGTTGCTCGAGGGCACCACGCTCACATCATACTTCCCTCTTTCTATAAAGGGGTTAACCTTTGTAGGTTAACCCAAAAGTGGTGTTGCTATTGGAGTAGGTGGAATTATTTTTGAATGTCAAAGTGATCGAAGAATATTTGAGCAAGCTCTCTCTACTTTACTCATTTTGATTGCCAGTGCCGAAAAAACAAGCACTGAAATTTGAGACCGAGTCCTGTTAATGGCTGTTTCGATGGGAGAAATGGACTGACCTCACTTACAATTTCTGATTGTGGGATGTTGTGGAAAGGTGGGTGGGTATTTGCATAGTGAATACAGACATGTATCGACAACTGTTGCTATGAAGAACAGATAAGCAGTTCAGTCAGAGGAAAAGACCTTTTTGTTTTCCTGCCGCTCAGGTATTCACAAGCTTGAATTAGTTCAGACTAATGCTGGCCTTAGCTAAATATAAGATATTTGCCAGTCTCATCTACCTTTTTCATGACTTGGCCTGCTTTCTGAACTCAGTCCACGTTGTTGAATTGGTTGGACAAGAAATACGCAAATGCATGCACAGCTCTGCTGGTTCACCGTTGACACTGCTTTTTTCTGATAAACAGATGAAGTCTTGTGTTACATCCACCTTTCTGAGCTTTCAAAATCAGATTTAAACTAGAGAGAGAGATGAGAGCCTTGGGATTGCATTGAACAGTTAATTCAATAAGTGGTTGAGATGAAAGAGAAAAAGAAGGCCAGAGAGGGAGATGACTTTGTATGATACACAACATTTCCCTTGAAATTGTGACCAAGTTCTTTACTTAAAAAGGTAAAAACAAAAGTAAAGGGCATATGTCTGTCTAGGTTCTCTGTCATCCAGGTCATAGTAATCTAAGGATGAGAGGTCCCGTTGCTTTTCTCTCTAAGCTCTTTAAATGTAAAGAACCTTGTCACAGTTGAAGTGTTCCTCATGTATTGCTTTGAAGCTGATGGTTAGTAGTCCTGGTAACCTAGGTAACCCTCAAACTTATTTACTGGCCTGTCATATGTCAATCACGTATTCTGTGCTGTTATGGGTAGTCCCCTCGGTCACTCTGCTCACAGTTGGAACGCACCAACTTTGCATCGTCAGCATTTAGCAGCATAACTAAAGAATGGTTCAGGGTCACCTGATCCACCCTATAACCATAAAGGCCTTCACGCACAGAGAGCACTGCGAAAAAATGGCACAAAATTCATAATTTTTCGGATGTAAACATGTATAATATTTGTGCACTTAGTAGTACATTAATGGTCACAGTAGGGAGAGGTCCATAAAAAAACTATAGAGTACAACATGAATAGCAAAACATGAGCGACCAGACTTTTAACGTAATGAAGCAAACTTAACACATTATAGTTCCCCAGAAAATATTTGGCTTGAGACCTGGCTTGTAATTGGCTAAAAGAAGTCTATGTGTTACGCACAGATGTCGTTAGTAAAGGAAAAACCTGTTGTTATAGACTGAGTGTAAAATTTTCTGAAAATATAATTTTTGTGTGTCTGAAGTATCTGAATCGGTCATTTTGAAGACAGTGACAGAACTAACACTAGAAAGTCCCTGGAAGTCTACAGTAGCACTGAGTTGGCTTATATTGGCTTTTGTCCCATCACACTCGGACTCACAGTCAAGCAGCAGTAGCAACAGTATTACAGCAGAAGTGGGACATGTCCCAAGATAGCCTGGGTGCATGACAGACGTCAGCCAGATTTAGCAATCCAGAACCTGAGAGGAATTGGTATGAATAGAGATGCACTCACACTCCTCTACCATTGACAGGACAGTTCTCTTATTCTCTTGCTTGGATCCATTCACCTTCATCAGCTGTTCACTATTGTTTAAACAGTTCGGGAGACAGAAACGATCCCGTGTGTTGTAAACATTAGAGAGTGCATAATATTTAACAGAGCAATAGGGAGCACGCTCAGAATGTTTACAAAGATAAAAGACTTGTTCGGGTCGTACTTGTACGTGACAAACCGTTGGCTCTGGTTAACCAAGCTAGCTAACTGGCACACAGTAATCAGTAACCGATGGCTTAATTAATATTTGTGTTCCAGGAGTTTTGAGACGGAAGAGATAATGAATGTTGTTCATCAATATGTAGCTCCATTTTGCAGGGTTCAGTACATCATGGAAATGATTTGTAACCCTTAAGAATGGAAAGGGCATGTGTGAGATGATATTCCTAAAGTATTTAAAAGTAGAATGGGAGGGAGAGCCTTCAGTTTTCAGGCCCCTCTTCTATGGAACCAGCTTCCAGTTTGGATTCGGGAGACAGACACTATCTCTACTTTTAAGATTAGGCTTAAAACTTTCCTTTTTGCTAAAGCATATAGTTAGGGCTGGACCAGGTGACCCTGAATCCTCCCTTAGTTATGCTGCAGTAGGTGTAGGCTGCCGGGGGATTCCCATGATGTATGAGTATTTCTTCTTCAGTCGCTTTTCTCACTCACTATGTGTTAATAGACCTCCTGCATTGAATCACACTTGTTATTAATCTCTGCCTCTCTTCCACAGCATGTCTTTTATCCTGTCTTCCTTCTCTCAGCCCAACCAGTTGCAGCCAGTGGCCGTCCCTCCCTGAGCCTGGTTCTGCTGGAGGTTTCTTCCTGTTAAAAGGGAGTTTTTCCTTCCCACTGTCGCCAAAGTGCTTGCTCAAAATATGATTGTTGGGTTTTTCTCTGTATGTATTACTGTAGGGTCTACCTTACAATATAAAGCACCTTGAGGTGACTGTTGTTGTGATTTGGTGCTATACAAATAAAATTGAATTGAATTGAATATTTAGGTTGACCTGTACTGAAATGACAAAGTGTGAAGAAGGCATGTCAGAAACACAGTCCATCACCAATGAAACAAGTCACAGGCAGTGATGGGCATGCATAACTTCCAGTGGAACTGGGTCACTGAAATTTGATGAGACAGCTGATAGAAGCAACCTGAGAATTCAGAGGAATATAAAAAAAGCTCTGCTTTCTGCTTATAAATCTGTTCTTCTCCCTGTGTTTCGTGCCTTGAGAAAGGAACCCCCAGATACGCATATAGAACAGCGTGAGTCGAAGTCTTAAATTCAGTCTTGTCACTGCGCTCTCTTTGTTAATACTGATAACACAAATCAAAATCCTGCATCTTAATAGACACTAGTTTATTACTCACCAACCCCGAAGCCCCAACATTCAGACGACCCCTTTGATTAAGTACTTGGCGACAGCAGGAAAGAAAAACTCCCCTTTAACAGACAGAAGACTGGCAGAACCAGGCTCAGGGAGGGGCAGACATCTGCTGTGACCAGTTGGGGTGAGGAGAAAGAGAAGAGGATAAAGGAGAGAATAGAGGGATATAAGCTATATGAGCATTATCTAAAAGGAAAGTTTGAAGCCTATTCTTAAAAGTAGAGTAGGTATCTGTCTGCTGAATCCAAACGAGGAGCTAGTTCCACAGAATCGGGGCCTAAAAGCTGAAGGCTCTACTCTCAGACTGCAGGCTTACTTGTGGTTCTCAGAGTTTCTAAAAGAAGAATCGAGGTTGCATTAGGATAATCTGGTACTTTGAGGTATTTAAGATATGATTAGGACCAATGGGTTTGGATTTTGCGTCTGAGAAGAAGGATTTTAAATACATTTCTGGATATTTTTGGTACTTATTGTGCTCTGTCCTTTGAACATATTGTTGAACCCAGTCCTGTGTAAAAGCCTCGTACCACAGAGAGACAATCATTCAAGCATAAACATACTACTTGCTGCCAATTTTGAATCTATTGGCTCCATGTAACTGTGAATTCAAGTTGACTGTGGGCTTTGGAGAGTTTATTATAACAATGTGATCCCCATTATGTATATAGGAGCTAAAGATTTATAGTTTCATAGTTCCCATCAAAACGCTGTGGCTCCGAGTGCATCAGAAGTTTAAAAGCAAAAGAGAGGAATTCTATAACTTCTCTGTTTTCTTATTCTTCAACATGGCATCCACAGGATCAGCTGAGTCAGCTAGTTCAGAAGCACATGTAGGTGGATGTACACCTGCATAGGTTTTTTCTCCCCCTCTGAGAGGAGCTACATCTGCTGCAGAAATTAATCTTTTAAAGTTCACAGAAGGATGTATTTGCTAAAAAAAAAAACAATGGAGTTTTCACTGAGCACAAGCTTTTTTTTTTTTTTAAATTTGCTAGCAATAAATAATATATTATGTCAAGCTCCTGTACATGACCTATATTATACTTTATAACTGACTACATCACCTATTTCACAAAACATCTTATCAAACTTTTACTGACCTGCTTTGTCAGTCCCCTCCATCCTTCTTTACTTTCCTCCCTGTCACATCTTCACATCACTCTGCTCTTCATAGCTGTGTGCTTTTATAATCGCATTTATTTAAAGATCTAAACCGTCACGAGGCGGACTCTGTGAACTGCACATCTTCTAAACCCAGTGAACCTGCGCCGTATGGCGTGCCGTCGAATGCTCAAAGTAGTGGAAACAGAAAGTAGGCTACTGGGTTAGTCTAGAATATCTGATCTTCTTTCGTAACTGTATCAGGAAGGTTTATCGGGTGCAGTTGTTTTTAGAATAGGAATATTTCAGGCATAATTAGTGGGAATGTTTGCTTTTGTTTTGTATTTTTTGCACTGTAGATGTTTATTCAGCATCTCATTACCCAATGTGTGTGTTCCAGCACTGGGAGGTGTTTAAGGTGATCACAGAAGTTTTCATCCTGGTTCCAGCTCTGGTCGGACTCAAAGGAAACCTGGAGATGACCTTGGCTGCTCGCCTCTCTACCGCTGTAAGAAAGCCTCACACTTATGTTATATATTATCTTCTTATGTTATCTGTCGTATAAGGATAAATCAAATTAAACATTTAACCTCATAATCCCTCCATCCTCTAGCATCGGACTATTGAGCCGCTCAGAAATAGAATGCCTCTATAATATCTATATGAATCACCTCAGTATCATAATAATTGTATCATTTGTGAGATTTTGGCAGTGGTGTCAGCTTCAGAAGATGGGCAGAACGTTCATTTTTAAAATACGTTGTGAAGGGTGCCTTTGGATTCGTGCCGCTTCTCCCTCTAAACCTCTCTGTGCCAACGAGCGGTACTAATAAAGTGAAGCGGAGCAATGTGAGAGAAGCTGTAGCAGAGTCATATTTAGATTTAGTACATACATACAAATCTAACACGTGTATGTAGTTGTGGCAAGAATGTCAGCCATATCCAAATGCCTCCAGAAGGTAAAACAGTGTTTAACAGTACATAAGAAAATGCAGTGTGAATGCTGACAGTTGAGGGATTTGAGTCCAATTTTTTATAACTGCTGAATCTTTGGTAAAAAAATGTTGAATGAGATGAAATACACAGAATCATTCACCCGAAAGCCAGAATGCAGAACTACGGAAAGCTGTTCACACAGAAGAGGTAGAAAAAGAGGTAGAACAAATCTGAATGAATATTGAATGTTTATATTCTTTAAACCACTTAAGGAATAAAATGATTTATTTTAAATGTCTAAACTGAAGAACCGTAAATGAAAGACCAGAATA
>VUQR01036450.1:41184-51680 GCA_015108515.1 Hemichromis elongatus
TACATTTTGTTGAACGTAAGCAGGAAGGCAAAAAGTTAACCCGACTGGATAGGATACGGGGAACTACTGCCGCCTACAGGTCTGGCATGTCAATGAACGTGCTTAACAATGCCCTTATGCGGTTACGTGTGGACTAGGCCTTAGTCTTTCTGTGTCTCTCTTTCTTTTAGACATATGGTACCTGTCGCCCCTGGTGTGTCTGGTCTTCCTCTGTCTCATCCCGGTCTGGGTGTTGGTGGCCCGACAAAGCCCTCAGATCAGAGAGGTTCTCCGCTCAGGATGGCAGCCTGTAATAGTGGCCATGTCCATTAGCAGGTACACACTCAAACACTTGGTTTAGAATAATAATAAGCATCACTTTATATGTGAATTAATTTTTTTTTTGCGATCTTATGGCTCTTGCGCATATACAGGCCTATTAAAAATATTTTTTTCACAGGACTTGTAGTCTTCTCTTACTGCTTCTGTAAGATTTAACAGGGTAAGAAGCAGCCACAATGGTGAACCTTCGCAGGAGTGGCTGGCCTACCAAAGCTAGTGCAAAAGATCAACGTCTCATCACAATATCTAAAGAACTGCTGGTCTCAGTTCAGGCCAGAATTCATGACTCAACAATAAGAAAGACACTCGACAAAAAGTTCCAGGGAGAAAACCACTGCTGACCAACAAGAGCACAAAGGCTCGTTTCACATTTGCCAAAAAACATCTCGATGATCGCCGAGACTTTTGGAAAAACATACTGATGAGACAAAAGCAGAACTTGTTGGAAAGTTTGAGCCCTGTTACGATTGGCATAAAACTAACAAAGCATTTAAAAAAAAAGGAACGTCATCCCAAGTGTAGTCTGGGATTGCTTTGCTGCTTCAGGATTTGGATGACTCGTTGTAAATGATGGAACCATGAATTCTGCTCTCTACCAGGAAGTCCTGAAGGAGAATGTCTGACCATCAGTTTGTGCTCTGAGGCTCAAGGACACTCAAATTATACAGCAGGACAACACAGCAGCAAGTCCACCTGTGAATGGCTTAAAAGAACAAAATAAAGGTTTTAGAGTGGTCTAGTGACTCAAATCCTATCGAGGTGCAAAGAAGAGAGGGCCAAAATCCTCCACAACGATGGCAATGAGTCACTGCCAGTTATCACAAATGCTTCCTTGTAGTTCTCGCCCCCAAGGGGTGGCGCAACCACTTCTCTGTAGGGCAGGTGGATTTGGATAGCTTTTTATTTAAAAACAGCATCTGTGTTGACTGAGGTTACCTTGGTTTGTTTGATGGTGTGATGTGAGTGTGACAAACATGGACAAAGAGATTATGCATCACTCAGCATGTGAGTATATAGGTTGTATTGCTGTGTTGTGATTGCCTTTGTGTTTGTGTCGTCAGCTTTGGAGGCCTTATACTGGACAAGACAGTGAGCGATCCCAACTTCGAGGGTATGGCTATCTTCACTCCTGTCATTAATGGTAAGCAGGTCTCTGACATGAAACGGTGCCACGTCTAATTACTTGAACGTGTCTGTACAAATGCCTGTGCAGTAGGTGATGACAGTGAGTCCCTGTGTATCAGCCAGCTCAAAGATGTGGGAAGTTGAGGTCTGTGTCACATGGTTATAGTAATACAATTTGATTAAGTGCTGCAGTTAAATCTTTTGAGATTAAAATGTAATGCCAAAAACTCATTTGGTTTAGAAACAGTGATAGCTGCTCATGTTTGGGTTTGTTGTGCATGAGCACCAGAGTAAGCACAGATCTAACAGCACACTCCATCTCTCGGGGCACAGCTGGAATATTTCATTTCAGCAGGATTTGAGTGTATCTAAAATCCCCGTCCGAATACTTTGACTTGATCAAAGGATTTTTCTTTATTCATTTCCTTCCAAGTACTGGACACAACTGGAAATGCTTCTATTTTTTTTGTGTTTAACGGCTCTGACGTTTGGCATTAAAAAGAAAAATATAAATGTGGTCGATGGATGACCCATGTAGACTGGCAGGATATCAGTGGTCAGTGTTTTTCTACACAATCCAATTTCATTTTAAAAACCGAAGCCATATTTCTCATAATATTAAAATCTTGTCTAAACACAGGAAGCAGGACAAGAACTTTGCCGAAGTAAAATTTTGAATTTGGCAACAATATTGTTTATTTTCACCGCCAAAGTACTGAGAACATATTATGTAATACCAATGGGGGAGGGGGCAGCAATCAGAAGAGACTAAATTACCATAGATGATGACCTCTCTCTCTCTTGTGAAATGAACTGAAACCAGCTACTAGCGGGAAACCAGTCTAAAATCATATGTGATGCTTCGGAAAATGTTAATGTTAAAGTACACATGATTTGAAGTTAATGGGCTAAAACCCGAACTACTGCCAAAATGTCCTGTAAATGAAGCCTTAAAACCACTGGAACATTTGAGAAGAACCAACTTTTTCCTTAAGCGCTAGAGCCATGATGTAAGGGAATCAAACTGCTTTCATGCATCCTTTGGAAACTCCATTTTTATGTTATATTTTGCTTAATCAGAGTTCTTTTTTTAGCAAAATACAATCACTTGTAGCTAAAATGCAATATTTCGTGATTGAAAAATGGAAAACAATGAAGAATAAATCTAGTTTCTCACCTATTTCACCAACTATCGAAAGCTAAGCAGTCAAACAGGGATATGGTTCTAAATTATAGACTGCAGATAGAAGATGGACCTAGACAGCATGACATCACCTTCTGGTTTGTGGACGACTGTTTTAAAGTCTGAAGTTTGGTTTCTTGACTCTAGCTTTTTTCATATTTGGAAAGGGGACAGCGTGCTAAGTTATCAGCTAACCATTTGGGAACACCTAGCAGACACTTGGTACCGAAAAAGTGCCTAAAGTATCATTTTTTTGTTTTTTTTATATCTGGCTATAAACATTTTATTTCTGCTTTAAAATCAGTGTTGGAGTCTGCCATAACTGGACAGGAAGTACAGTTTCTTCATTCCCATATTGTTTGACTTGATATTATCATCTTTACAATAAAATAAAATAAATGCTCTTTTGATGTGACTACTAGCTTCTACTTAGGTTGTTTACTTTTGAGGATGCTGGCTTTATCTACAGGACCTTTGCTATTGTGTTAAATAAGAAGAGAATAAGAAGAAACAACTGTCAGAGTAGCTACAATTGCAAACAAAACAGGCACAGACAAAATTTGCTACCGAGTAGACACTGCAAACTATAGATTGTGCCATTAGAGTGGCACAAATACATGAGTAATAAGATGCAGGAAGTCAAGCTGCTCTTGGTCGACACATCCCTCAAGGATGAGTAGACCAAACATAAAAACAAAGAAATATTTAAAAGTGAAGCTACAAATTGCAATTCATCTAATGGCCACTTGGTGTTGGTTCCAAAAGCGAGTCAGTTTCCATAGAACTCGTGTGTCCAACTTAACAGCATTAAAAAGTATCTAAAAAATTATTAGAAAATCTCCTCAGATCAATCAAAAAACAGGATTTACAATACAGAAATGTCCAGCTTCTGAAATGTATGTTTCTTTATAATGTTAATAGTTGGTTTGGAGCTCCATCACCACAAATCGCTGCATAAATGCAGCGCGGCACAGACGCAGTCAGCTTGTGGAACTGCTGAGGTGTTATTTTGATAGGTGTTTTTTCATCTTCCTCTTCACAATACCTTCAAGATTGGAGTTTATGTGAGTTGGCAGGACAGTAATAACATGGCCAGTGAACCATTTGGTAACAGTTTTAAAACTGTTCATCCACTCATGGAGGATCTGGATCATCGTCATCAGGTTAACCATCAAATCAGCAGTTTTCCAAATGATTGTGGCTGTATGTGCTAAACAAGGGTGAGCGATGTATTTTGTTTATGCTGTTTGAATAGTAATTTACTGAAATACGTAGATCTGAGACGCTGGATGCCTGGTTTTCATGAGCTATGAGCCACGATTGTCAGAATTAAAAGAAATACTTCTGTTTATGTTCACTGAATCTGTACTTTTTCAATATAATTTTTTGAGACAGTAGTACAGTGTGCACCACAGACCTGCCAAACAAACACAAGGAAGAGCAGAGACATCGTCACACCGTGCTCATAGGGACCAGATCGTCATCTTAATGTGTGTCTAACTCGTGCGTTAATGAAAACTGCATCATGACATAGAGAAGAGGAAGCAAAAAAGATGCAGGCCTAAGGCCGAGCGGTTTGGCTGTGAGGTGATGCGTGCAGAGAGCCGATGAGTATAGGAGACAAGTCAATGTAAACCACTAATGATGCACAGCCAGTGTGCTGGCACAGCTCATGGGGTCTTGAATAACCACAGATCCTCCCTGTCACTGTTTCTCATTTTGTTTCTGCCCATCCTCCGGCTCTTTCACAATCCTCTGTTTCGTACGCTCTTTGCGCCACGCTGATAATTTCTAAATTTCCCGTATGGTTTAAATTTCCTATTCTGGCTTACAAAATATAACCAGCATTATGTTTTCCTCAGAGAACACCCCTCCCCCCACCCTAATGGCAACTGTGTCTCTTTGTTTTTTTTTGGTTTTGTTTTTTGTGGGGCTAAGTACTTGGAAAGGTGTTTGACATAACCCAATTAGTCACAGATATCACCGTCAACACCAGATGAAAACGGACTGTGAAAAGCAGCGGGATCCGCAAAAGCCCAAACGTGGCGTTGAAGAGGCAAATAAACTCGTTTCAGCCAGAATCTTATCTTCCACTTTGGTTGCGTAACCCACCTGGAGCACATTAGAAATCAGAAAATGGCTCATCAAACAATTCACGCTCAACCAGTATTGGCACAGATTGAGAAACAATTTTTATGCCAGAATTTGTCACATTGTGATTTTCACAGCCAGAGTTTTATTTGTGTGGCGTTCCACGTGCGTGTGCAGCTGCTCTCCGCACTCTGCGGTGTTGTTTTTTTGTGTTTCAGTTACTGTGACTCGGGCTTTAGCGTCGCTCTGGCCCGCGTCTCTCTGCAGACCCTGTCCAGATCACAGCTGAGAGTGTGTCATTATTTGGCCTCATTTGTTTGCCGGCAACGATAAATGAGATTAGGCGTCACTGAAGCTGTGTTTACTGTTCCCTGTAGGAACTTTGCATTTCAGCTGATTACGGTGATACAACATGAACGGCAGCTTTGTCAGACATCTGCAGCGGGTTGTTTAAAGTCACGATCAACAGCTTAAATAGTTTCTCTTACTTTGTTTACACCATCTTTGACTCAGCTGGTTCATCCTCTTGCCTTCTCTTCCCATGCATAGGCGTGGGTGGCAACTTGGTAGCCATCCAGGCCAGCAGGATCTCCACCTATCTGCACTTTTGGAGCATCCCGGGGGTGCTGCCCTACAAGATGAGGCAGCACTGGCCCAATCCCTGCATCACCTTCTTCTCCTCAGGTAACACTGCCATGCTGTGGAAGCTAAACCAGACATCTAAATGATTTAAGAAACTAAGTTTTAAATTCCTAACAGGGGTTGGTAAAAAAAAAAAAAAACTATTCTACTAATGAGGGGGTGGGATCAAGCTTTGGCGGTTCGATATAACGATATATATCGATGACGATATAATAACGTCTATTGTTTCATATTAATCAACTGTTTACAGAATTATTGTTTCATCAGTTTGATGGTCACTGTAGAATTAATTTTAACGTTCTCGCTTTTTTTATATTTAAAATAGCGACACTACGGACAGACAAGCGACTGTATTTATTCGTTGTCATTAGCAACAACGACGGTAAAACCATCCCGTGGCTCTGCCATCCGCTTGTTTGTTTTTCACATAAACCTTTCACAATAAAGCTTAAGGACCTGTTGAGATTTTTCAAAATAAACTGCATCATGTGAAATAGTATGCAGAGTGTCTACGGATGAGAAGCTAAAAGGAGCCGTCAGGTGCTAAAAAATAAACCTTAGACTCAAACGTTAGAACAGGCAAAGAAAACGGCGCCCGTTACAACTTATGTCTAAAGATTTCTCCCTTCATGCATCGGTCAAAACACTCGACGCCAGGCTGAAAACACTGCATACATGTCGAGTTGGCCAGAGATTCGCAGAATTTACAGAAAATGTAAAACAAATTGTGATTTATATCTCTGTCGGGACGATAAATGTCTTACATCGGGATACGAGATCTTGGTCATATCACACAGCCCACCCTAACCTGCCCTGAACCCCAGGAAGAGCCAGCCTCCTTAAGAAATCTAAACCCAAGTGCTACAGCCCCAGGGCCACCAAACGGGCCCCGCCACACCATCGTCTCACCACCATCATCGTCATTTTCAGCTTATGACTAACCAAACGGCAGACAAGCGTCCAGCTCGTGTGAATGGTGGACTTGATCTATGAGCTGACTGGAAATAAGACTTCCAAATGTGCTGATGTTAATCAGAGTTTGCAGAATGTGTAAAAAGGTCAGCTTGTAAAATAACTCAGATTACTGTGATAGTATGATGCAACATAAAGTTTAGACTAGAAATTCTTCAGTTGGAGTCAAAAGATTGGGGATAACAAGAGGCACTATTTTCTTCCGTTTTCTGTCTCCCAGGGGTCAACTCGAAGTCGGCACGGGTGCTGCTGATGCTGGTTATACCCGGTCACCTGGTCTTCCTTTACGCCATCTCTCTGCTACAAGGAGAGGAGGCACCTATCACCATAGCCTTCACTGTCTGCTACCTGTGTGCTGCTCTGCTACAGGTACACTGATTCAGCCCCATGCCACATTCACTGTAAGAAATCATGTGGGTTTTCCCGTTGATGGCAGCCAACACTCAGTGGTTTCTCACGAACTCGTTGGCTCTCAGCTGACCTTCAAGTTTCCCATGACAGTCTGACACAGACGGTGAAAACCAGTCATCAGAAGGTACATTATAGACTTAGACTTTGAACAGTCTGATCAAAATGGCCACAACCACCTGTTACCTAAGTGTGAAATGACCTGTACCAGGTGTGTGTTTGAGCAGCTCGCTGGGATAAAGATTTGCAGAAAGTACACCGCAATCCCCAGCATAACATCATCTGTCATGTGTTTGGAAAGTCTGTGTTACTGAACAGAATTCTGTGTTTTGTCCTTTCATAACAAGTCAATAATAGTTTGGCACTCTCAGTAATCTCCTCAAGGTTCAAGATGTCAGATTTCCTAACAGACCAAGCCCAGAAAATTTGATTACATTTCTTGGAAGCTTCATGGGACGCTGCCACGGATCACGTTTTTCAACTGATAATGAAATACTTAAAGCAATC
This sequence comes from Hemichromis elongatus, assembly GCA_015108515.1. Lineage (NCBI taxonomy): Eukaryota > Metazoa > Chordata > Actinopteri > Cichliformes > Cichlidae > Hemichromis > Hemichromis elongatus. The sequence continues at coordinate 48,434 of VUQR01036450.1, forward strand.
AATCTACACCGTGTAGCCATTTAACCAACACTTTTAGATATACATTCTAATCATCTGGTCCAACTATTCATCCACTGGGTTTTCTTTTTTCTTTTTTATAAACAACTTTTTTTTTTGTCAACCACTTTAGGCATTAATCACACCGGCCTAGAGACCGGTTGCACCAAAAAGGTCCTAGTGCTTACTTTGGTCACTAGCTCATTGCTGCGGTCGCCCAGTGCGCACGCTTGTAAATGCCGCACGTGTTGAGATGCCAGACAGTTGGCGACTAATCACAGAATGGTACTGAAACTTAATGTGTGCCACAAACTGGAAACAGAGACAACTAAGCATGAAAGTTAGAGCTGTGCTAGAACCGCACTAGAAGCAAAGGGCCAAACAGTGAATGACGTTGGGCGACTAAAAGCAACTACGCATGACGTAAGTATTAGTGATGGGAAGTGATCAGGAGCTGGGATACACGTTTCACCAGTTCCAGCTCAGTTCTACTTTTTCTGCGTAATCCATCATATAAAATGTAATCAAATGAAAAAGTCTCTTTTTAAAACTTGTTCTATTATTTTTAATCTTTTAACTTTATGCGTCAAACAAGCGTACAGAGGACACTAATGTCTTTGTCACATTTTACGGAATCAAACTTTTAGTAAAGCAGCACGCTTACGGAAAAGTAACAGTAATCTAACTACTTTTTTGCAAGAGTAAGCCCTTACTTTACTCGTTACTTGATAAAAAAAAAAAATAATTAGATTACGGTTACTGCCCAATCCCTCTCACAGCTAATAGTTAGAATAGCAGCTAACTTCACAGAAACTTGATGCTAACGTTGACACTCACCGCCCTGTTGTCCTCTCTGTCCAGGTGGCTATCCTCCTTTATGTTGCTGACCTAATTGTCCGTTTGATGTGGAGACGGAGTCTGGACCCTGACAACTTCTCCATCCCGTACCTGACGGCCCTGGGAGACCTGCTAGGCACCGGTTTCCTGGCTCTCTGTTTCCGCTGCGTGTCAGTGGTTCAAAGCCTGGGTCTATAATTTTTTGTTTGTTTGTTTTTTCCATTAAGAACTGAACTCCATCGTACTGCACCGATTACGTTGCATTAACAAAAATGCTTTTGATTGGACAATAAAGCATTTTTGGATCTTTTGCACTGCGCCTGAGAAATCGATCTTTGTCACAAATTCAAACCTTTACACTGATGGAGGTACAGCACTGGTGACATCCACCCATTTACACCCATCCATCTGGATAGATTATTCTGGACACATCCACTTTAAGCCTAGCAACCAATCAGTCTTTTTTTTTTTTTTTTTGCATAGCCACAATGATGTCCTTCAGAACATGTAATACATTATTTTGATTTAATGTTGACTATCATTCCTCTGTTTTTTGGTCCTTGTGTGGTTACCCTGTGTGGAATATGTAGCAACTTGTCATAGTGGCGAGGCAGCATGATGGCAAATACTTTTGTTTTTAAATCTAAGGGATAGAACAGACTTAAAGTGGCCCGTGTTTGGGTGCTTTGCACTATGCATTCATTTGAGGATAGACAGGATGATATATGTCATCGTATAAATGATGTGTGTCATACACTAACTGGAATATAAAATACATGCAGACTGTTTTATATTCTCATGATAAACTTCCTAACGCTATCATAATCCACAGAATGTACTTTACAAGGATTCTAATAACCAAAATAGACACCAGACACTGAGACAGATGGACAGACAGAAATAATAACTGTTAAATGTTTGACATCTGTCAATGTTTTTTCCTCTTGTCCACAATGCACAGCGCTCTCCTGAATATCTAATGTTCAGATCATGGAGAGCTTTTTGTGGGACATTCAGTAGATAAATGTACAATATCGTTAATGTTCACATAAGGTCAATAAGCTAATGATCTCGAGTAGATTGTTGTTCAGATTTAACATCATACTAGAAATTGTTAAAAATGTGGTTCTAAACACTGAAGCCTGAAAATGTGTGTACACCTCTCACCTTGTGCGTCACGATCTCACCGCTCAGAAAGCGTTCTGCAATAGTTTGATAGTTGTGAACTTCGTGCTGCCGCTGATGATTTTAAAAACCAGACAGATGCAGAAGATTTATGAAGCCGTGCAGTTGCCTCTGGATTTCTCTCACTACTTGATATCACATCCCTTTAATGGAGGGTCAACAAAGCCTTACTGTTCATAGTGATGTTTTTCAGAACCATAAGACCTCATCATTACAGCAGTGAGTGCGCATAAATATATATATATATATGCGCAAATTATGCGTGTAACGGAAAGTCTTTGCACATTTTGGAATTCAAGGTTTTAGCTCAGCTCCTAATCAAATCCAAAACTTACCTTTAACCCCAGTTCTTCTTCCTGATTTCCTCGATTTTCTTTCTTGTCTTAAAACCCCAATATAGTAGAGTTCCATCTGGTATTCACTGTGCCCCTTTTTAATTCACGTAAAAGTTAAAGTCATGTTTAAGCTGCTTTATACTCAGACTTTGCACATTAGAATTTTCATTAAAACACAAAGGACAGAATCAGTGAAAGTTCATCACAGCATTTGGGACTAAATCCGACTGGCCCAAAGCATATTCTCATCTTTCTGAAAGACGACGCATGCACTTTGAGTAAGCCTCAAACATCAACGCATTTCTGTCAACAACCCGTCTTCTCAGTGAACATTTATGTGAGGTACTGCAGTGTTAATAGGTTTTTGCTAAAAGCTTTTATTGTAACACTGTTAAGCACTAGATGCATAAGAACTATTCTATAGACGTGTACTACTTGAATCCCTGGTTAGTCGGTGTGTTAACTGTGAGATTTAGACCACGGCTAAGGTTGTGTAGTACCAGCACATAAGTGAGTCTTAACCAGTGTGGGTGAAGGGGGCTGGATGATACAATGGAAAATCTTAGGAAATTAGTTATTGATACTATTGTGAAAGTTTACTTCTGCTGTTTGAATTTTTGACAGTGGTCCAAATTAAATGCACATTCGATTTAAAAAAAAAGTTAAAAGGAAAAGTTAATGTTTTAGTAAATTATTATTTTGAAATGAAAAACCAACTGCCATTTTTAAGAATGCAAGTAACTAAAATATAAATAACAAGGCCAATAAATTGATGTTGCCGGTTATAAAGCCAGGGTTGTTGGAGTAGTCTTTCTTTCATGTCTACATGGAGGACACATAAAATGATGTTCTTGAGGTCTACAGTAGGTGGAGTGATGTCTGCCAGGTTGTAA